>OY997396.1:2662015-2838560 GCA_963921505.1 Phakellia ventilabrum | reverse complement strand
TATTAACGATGACAGTCACTGTATCTTAGTATATGTATACCTGATCTCTGCAAAAGTGGTTTCAATTCTCTGCACTTCTAGCTCTTTCTTGTTATTGGTGTCATCCACCATTTTAATGTGACAATGGGTTATGCCCATGGCAAAGAGCTAATGGCGATGCAGTTTGCCATTATGTTTCGAAGCAGAGCTTATTGCCAAAGAAGGTGGCTGCAGATATTACCACCACAGTCCATGAAGAGTTGGGGTGGCCATGAACTCAATTGGAGCATTTAGAGACTTGAGGCCTTCGCTGCTAAGAGTGTAAGCCGAAAATAGTATTAAAAATTGTGGGTGGAAGTGATTTGTGCTTAAGTAGCTGTAGCTCCATGACAGAGTATGCTAGAATCGTACCATCTGATAGGCGAAATGTCAGCTATGTACTCTCATGGCCAGATGAGTTGTTGCTACATTTGGCGCTGGAAATCTGATGCTGCATGGATGTGGGCCCACTATACAATTTTTGCCATATTTGGTATCGGAGTTTTGAAAATCCCAGTATGCTTGAAAAACTACATTAGCATACACTTCAGTTTGTGGTTTCAGTTTTCAGTTTTCTGGTTTCAGTTTTCAGCGTTTTCTACATGCCCAGTACATATACCCATCCACGCAACAAAGACATGTGCACTTCTGAATTAGCATACCGTATAGCTGAAAAATTTGGTGAGCATTAAATTTGGCAAAATGGCTGAAAACGGCTAGGTTTTAATATAATTTGGCGAAATTTAAATTTGCCGATATTAACCGTCGTAAGCTTATGACGTAATAGTTGTGCTTTAGCAGCTTAATCGTTTGCACCGGTTTGTCAGTAATAGAAATATCAGTACCGTTGCTAGGAGATTATTGTTAGTTTCAGTACTTCGTCCTACTTTAGAATACGGTAGTGAAGTGTGGGCTTGTAATAAACGGCAGACAGCTTCCTTAGAATCCATTCAGCTAGGAGCAGCTAAGAAGATACTTGGCTGCTCTTCCAAAACGTGTAATGAAGCGGTAAGGGGAGATATGGGGTTAGAGTCCTTGAAAGGGAGGAGGGATAGAAGCAAACTTAAGTGGTGGTATAAAGTCAATAAGTTGGATATTGAGCGGTATCCTAGAGTACTATTAGATGCTGAGTGGGAAGTGAAACCATGTAGAGGTAGGCAAAGGAAAACTTGGATGAAAGTAATTAATGAATTGCTGCTGCAGTTAGATTTAGATAGCCAAGAGGTATTAGCTGCAGATAATATTAATTTGTTTTTAGATACGGTAGACGAAGCGTTGAGGGATAGAGAATACAAGGACTTTAATGACAGCTTGAATACTAAAGTTAAGTTGAATCTGTACAAGTCTTTCTGTAAGGAAATAGAATTCAAGAATTATTTGCAGGGGGTAGGTGATCCGGGTACAAGATTATTGTTTAAGTTTCGGTCAGGTACGAATGGTCTGAATGAAGAGTTAGGAAGACATAGGGGTAAAAATGATGATAGGCAGTGTAAATTATGCAGGGGTGAATGTGAGAGTGTGGTACATGTTCTCTGGGAGTGTCCAGCATATGACAGCATTAGAAATAATTTCATGGTAGAATTAGAAAATCTATTGGGGGGGAGGTTTGGGGAGTTTAGTACACTTGATAATTTTAATAAGGCAAGTTTTATTTTAGGATTTGAGAATTGGAACAGGGATGATTTTAAAGCATTATTAAAGCTAGTTAAGAGCTTTGTATTATTGATATGGGAGACTAGGAAGAAGGAATTGTATGGTGATCAGGATTGTGTGGTCTCTGTTTATTCTTGCTCTTGTCCTCTGACTGGAGGTCTTACAAGCTCCGCCTGCGTCTGTGGGTGCGTGGTCAATGGCGTAAGCGCTACGGCAGCAACATGAGTATATTATTATTATTAGTTGTGCTTTAGCGAACGCAACGATGTACGTAAGCCTTCTCACTGATGATTCAGCTGTCTAGAAGCTTCGAGAAGTACCTAGCCGCCTTGGTCGAACTGTTCTCAGTGGCGTACTTCCCTACCCGTGCCCTTTCTGCATGTACATATTGTACTTGCCTTGAGGCGTGACAGCTTTATTTCCGGTCGGCTCTGTCGATAGAGCATTCGTGTTTGCTTGTTCACCACACGTCCGTAGAGTGGGAAGTACGGTCCTCTCTTGAAATACTTGTACAGAGCCATGATAATAGTACCGCTTCAGATGTACGTGTATCGCAGATAATATATACGCACATGGGTGGTATGTATTACGTCAGGTTTTATTGTTGGTGAGAGTTTAATTAGGCGTTTTTTTTACAATTCGCCAAACCACCAAATTAAAGTCCTCGCCAAATTTTCCCGCTATACAGTAATAAGCGATCAAAACTTTGATCATACCAATTATACTTATAAAAAAGAAAAGCGTATATTCAAACTGGTTCAACTCTAGCTGTCACTAAAATGCACCACTGATGGGAATCTACCCATCATAAACTATACCTATACGTAACTTACCAAATCTGCACACCACACGCATTGTGGGGTTCTAATACAGCTGCTGCAATTGTCTTCTAAGCTGCACACATCTTGAGCATTTCCTACAGAAAGAAAAGAAATGGTCAATAGCATGTTATGCAATAGTTAGACCATGCCTCTGAGGGCTTTATCAGTAATACACGAAGCTTTCCCCGAGGGATAATCGAAGAATGCTGAATGGATTACTGATAAAGCAGGAGATAAAGGCATGGTCTACAGCGAGTAAAATGTACTGTGTATGCAAGCTACAAGTCTAAGCGCTATGGAGTTTGCTGGCGCTGTCAAAAATATCAGTTTGGATGACTCTTTGGCAGCTTTCCAGCCCAACAACAGTCCCTTGGACAAATGCTGTGGTAAGCCAAGATATTTTAGTCACTTTGTTTGATGAATCCGGGCGTAGATAAGGTGAGTGTATGGTTTGCACATACAGCAACAGAAGCAGAACTCCTGCTGCATCGATATATGCTAATATTTGGCTAGCCTTTGGTAGTTTTCGATGTTAACGCTTGGTTAGTCTGCTTTAATCATGGCTGTAGCTAATTCTGATTTGTTAGACTGGCTCTAGTTTGAACTAAGCGTATGCTGCCTGGTCTCGTGCTTTATTGTATGTGTAGTAGTATGCTGAGAGTAGGACTGTCCTCCTACTCTACTATATCTATCATCCAGGTCACGTAATTATGTGCTCACCACATCCTGTCTGCCTCAAATCTTAATATCACTCTCACCACATGTGCCTTTGTAAAGTATGGCCTGAATATCTGGCCAATACTCAATCATACAGGCTGGCCTACCAGCTGCAGCCTAAGCCTCTTTCCAGTTGTACTACTGGCTGCTGTGGTTTATCAGGAAACACTTGGCAGTTAATATTCAATTACAAACCTCCACTATAGATGCTGTTTAGTGTATTCCTTATAAACCACAGCAGCCACGTAACTATAACATGTACATATGAAGCAGTTTGTATCAAGTGCAATAGTTTAGCCTGACATGTATAGTTACAAGTATGAAAACGTATGTTACAAAACAATAAAAGGGCTTTCAACCCAGTACAAACGTTTCTACTTTATCTTCATTCCCAGACCCAAGATAAAAAAATATGCAACGGGAGCCCCTGGAGATCACACTACTTCCCTAACATATAGGAAGCTATGTTAGGCCACATATAACAAACTACTAGATTCTCATCCACCCCCCCTTACCATAGTCAAAGCGGCTGGTGGCATTTTAAATTTTACTTTTTGATACGTTGTTGTCACAGGTGGTTACCACAGACACAACACGTTTTTTCAAGAACAGAGGGAGTGTAAAAACTGTATATGTGAATCCTACCGCACAAAAATAATTCGGCAGAAGCCAAAAATTTGGTGCGGGTCGGAGGATAAGAAATCTAGTACATTTAATTTGAAGTGAGATCTTAAATTACACGAAAGGATTAAACACGACACTAGGCTGAGAAATGGCAATTCACTACCAGCATTGTAATATTCACAGCTGCTAACTTGCCTTCAGAATGACGTACATGCATGGCACTGCCTGCTACACTTGTCGGTGATTTCAGTTTCCCTATGCATTCTCTTAGTGCGCATCATAACAAGCTTGATGCCGGGCTCTACGCCAAACTTAAATACCCAAAAGTGACTTGGCAGATAAGTTCAGCCTGATCCCGCAATGAGTCGTCTGGTTACTATCGATAGAAAGCAGGGTTGTTACTTTGGTCAGCATCAAGCTAGCACCAATCTGGAGGGGGCTACGTGGAGTTTTCGCATAGTATTACTGTAGTTTAAAAGTAGTCCCTCCTAGCTGTTGGGTGCCATACAATTATTGGCAGCTATATGCGCTTGGTGCGTTCATAGTGGTTAACATCCTAACCAGGGAGTGGTAGTGAATGCCTGATAGAGTATCTAGAGAGATTGGAGGAAAAGCAGAGGGGGCAAACCACAAGGCGTTACGGCTGGGCCAACGAGACGGTGGTCCGCCAAGGCATAGATACTATATTACCCACCCCATATAGTATCTATGGCCAAGGCTTGGGGAAAGGATGAGAGGGGTTGATCAGAAGCTACCGCGTTGGTCTGCAGCCGAGGGTTGGCACTTTATGATGGCCTCGGGTAGGTATTCGGCTGCCTCCGTGGCTCGGGCTAGATCTGCTGCCGAGGAGGCGGGTCCAGATCGGATTCGTGGGGCGGTCAGCTTCGTGCACAGCCCGGCTTGACTCGGAGATTTCGACGGCGGATGGCACTTTGGGTGGGACAGTTTGAGGTGGGTGATAAGCCGCTATTAAGCGGCAGAGAAGAGTTGTGTAGCTAGTCCACAGCCATGGCCAGCTGCAGCCAGGACCAAGGGTACTTTGGGTGCTGGAGAATGACTATCACTTGGCGCCAAAGGCACCTGAGAGACAAGGTCAATTAGCGGGCTGCCCCTCTGATGTTAACTTGCTTTAACGAGGTTAAAGTATAGCATGCACGATTATACAGTAGTTCTATCGATGGACGCAAAACGTGGATTTAATTGCACCCTTTCAGAGTCGTACAAATGGCAGACAGTATGCAATATGTGTCCACAAACAGATGCTTTGTTTTTCTACAAACAACCCGTTAGTCTGATGGTTCATTTCATACTCTCCATAAACACATACTCTGCTTTCTTGTAACAGCCCTCTTGATGATAGCTAAAAATCTGCAGAAAATCTGCTCAAAATCTTGGTTCTTATTCCTTTACTCCATCACAGAATCTTACTCAGGCTGATAAAAAAAAATAGCACTGTGCTGCTCTGTGATCTGTATCAGCAAACATTCTGCACTGTCATTTTCGCGCGGACAGAAACTGCTAGCGGATTATGTCCTATGCGCATGGATAATACACACTAAGCTGATGCGCTAGTGAATTTGGTCCCCCGGACACAATCCGCGATGACACCGCCTCCGGTGTGCTTAACGGACGGCACGTTCAAGCGATACGCTTGTGAGTTTCGAGCGCCCCACCTTGTCTCTCCACTCACCCACAGCAGCCATGACTCATCCTTGAAAGTATGCTGCAGACAGAGATAGCAATCTCTCAAAGACCGGTCGCTTTTTCGTAGCTTCTCCAGCAGCAGTCATACATGGCTCTGGGTCAATTGTTATTTTCGCGAAAGGCTGGCTCGCGACCCATCTCGCCCCGCCCAATACATCCGTTTCTACTCGACCGCTATACTTTACACTTGGCAGAGCGATTAACCCTCGATATATATATATATATAGAGTGTAAATGTATTTGTCCGTCCCCTCCCCTGGGGGCCCCCCTGGGCAACGGCACGTGTTCTCTGGCAGTTACATGGATGTAGTCTCGTGCCCAGACCAATGTTCGCCCCCCGCTGAACGATCTGAAGTTCAAATCCTGGGGAGAGCGTCAAGATCTTGATGCGGCCAATTAGATTGCAGAATGGGGTTAATTGCGTTTGTACGGCCAATCAGATTGCACGAAAGTAAAATTATTGCGTAATACACCGACAAGTTGCTGCATTCTATCTTCACTCTCAGATCAACTTCTGAGAGGTGACAACCACCAACAGAGTCAACGATCATTCTTCCAAGTATCTTCCAGGTCTGAAACAAAACCGCTTAGAGAGAGCCTGAAATAAAAACCTTGAAGCTTGTAAACGGCGCTTTAAATAGCGTAAACAAGTGTAACTTGCCTTTTTCTGAACAAATTTTCTTCAAACTTGGATATATTCGAATTAACTAGCAACTACATCCACTGGATATGTCTTAATACCTTTCCAGCTACTGTCGTAGCAAAGATACAAAGGCTGTACCATAATTCAATCTTGCTATTTATGACGTAATCAAGCCCCAGGATTTGAACTTATATAACCAGACCATTCGGCGGAGGCGAACATTGGTCTGGGCACGAGACTACATGGATGCCGTCTTCGAACTTGTAGCGCACCAAGAGTCAGAGAGTTGGACAAATCTACCACATAGTTTTACCAAGGAAGGCCTACTGCAGCTCCCAGGTTAGTAGAGTTTGTGTAAGTAGAGATATGAGCGCTGGAGATGGACGGCACGATCGAGCGATGTGAACGTGAGTTTGAAGCACTACAGCCCCTCTGTCTGCTTTCTCGTAGCTGCTCCAGAATTACTACTTACCTGTTCAGCTATTATTCTCATCAACTACCTGTTGCTTTAATACATAGCAACTACATGTTTACACATGCCTCTGGTAGCCATGCGAGGCATCTTACGCTTGTGTATTCCTAGTTGGCTATGTTTTGTGATGCTATAGTATACCAGTAAATAGAGTTGAGCAATCAAACTCAAGTAGCCTACCCATTGGTGGGGTGATTCCTTGTATGGAATTGCCTCAGGTTGAATGATTGAGGTGCTAATTGCGAAAAACTGTTGGAGTCTAGTCTCGTACCCAGACTTTCTTATCCCTGTTTGAGCCTTTGACACTATCGAAAAGGCAATACTCATGCGGTGCATATTCAACCTTGTTGAATATGCACCGCATGAGTATTGTGGCAAAGCTTGGAGAGTCATCAAAAGTTGGTACACTGATGCAATGGCAGCAGTGGAGATTTTTGGCTAGAGAGAGCAGTGCGACAAGGATCTGTCCTCTTGCCTGCTCTATTTCTCATTGTCATGGATGAGATGCTTAGAGAGATGAGTGCAAATGAACTGGGTATTACAGTAGCGGGCCTTTACCTAGGTTCTGCTGCCCATGCAGATGACATCAGATCCTTGTCACATAGCAGCTGCTGAGCACCAAGCTAACATCCCGGTTAATTTTACCTCCAGAAATGGCCTCAAGATCAATGCCGGCAAAACAATGTCAATGTCAGATCACTGTCGGCGAGTCCTGAATCACTCAACCTCCATTGCAGGCCACCAAGTAGCCACAAAGAAGGATGCTAAATGTCTTGCTTATTGGTGGTGGTTTAACCTCGGAGCTGATAAATCGGTCGAAGCCGGCAATGACAAAGGGAGGAAGGCATTTTTTTTGCTACTGGTGCCATTGGTGCCTACCAGGGATCTCTCAATCCACTTAGTTCACGATCTCTTTTGCATACTTGTGTAGTGCCATGGCCAGCCCTTCTATTTGGTTCGGAAAATTGGATCCTTTCCGAGCAGAACCGGAGATTTTTCAATTACGGCTGGGCAAAAGGATGCTGAAAGTCCCTAAACACTATAACAATTTGTTACCTAGGGTAATTTTGCAGCTATACCCTCCATTAGGGTCCTAGTTCTCATTTGAAAACTAAGGTTTCTTTCTCATCTTCTAACCAGTGATGATCAAACTCCTGGTCCAACTACTATGCGGACTCTAGCTATGTGTAGCGTGGATAACAACAGTCTAGTCCAACAGTGCCGTTGGTTGGAAAGTTATGTTCATTTACCCACCAGTGTGACAGATGCTTGTTTAATTAATGAACGTTAATCCTACTGAGGCATCCACTATTGTTGGCAATGCAGAACCAGAGCTCATCAAGAGGGATGATTAACATCAGTCACTAAAGCACATTATAGCTATCAAATACTGGCTGCGTGTGTGGGACAATGCCTTGGATAAGGGCTGTGCTGGCACAGTTGCCATTTAAAGGCTGATTTGATTCTTAGCTACGCCAGCTTTTAGTGACAGAGTAGATATGTCCGGAATGCCAGAATCCCATAGACTCAAGTATTTCCTGTGCTGAGCATCTCATCCAGTGCCAGTGCCTCCCTGTTTCCTCAGTTGAAGACTTCTGTACGGCCATTACAAACTTTCAGGACTCTGTTTTTGTTTTGTCCAAAAGTATTTCTGGTCTACTGTATGCTTTCTAGTTTATATCATTATGCATTTGTAATCATATCCCTTTGCGGGAGTGACATGAACTTTGACTTTGACTTTGTTGCGAATGTGCTGGTAACGGTGTCATGAAAATATGCACACCCCGTAAATATGGGCAATAGCTAGCTAGATTCTGTTTGGGACCAAATCTGGCAGCCATATTTGGTCCTACGGGACAAGATATTGCTGCCAGATTTGGTCCTAGGACAGAATGTGGCTGCCAGATTCTGTCCCACTTTGCCAAATGTGGTCCTAGTACATAGGACCAATTCTGGCTGCCACATTATGTCCTAGGACCAAATCTGGCACAGACATGTTATGTCCTAGGACCAAATCTGGCAGACATGTTATGTCCTAGGACCAAATCTGGTTGCCACATTATGTCCTAGGACCAAATCTGGCAGGCATGTTATGTCCTAGGCTCAAATCTGGCTGCTATACTGTCCTAGGGCCAAATTCAGCGGTGACTATTTCGTCCTAGGACCAAACCCCACATGATTATGCCTCAGGATAGCGACGTTCCAGCGATAAACACAGGCTTTGTCGATGAGATCGTCCTCTTGCTCTCCAGGCATGACTACACACTGTTCTGAGTCTTCTGACAAGTTCTCTCTATTATTTTCACACATTGAAACGTGCGTGCAGGGTAGGACCACTTATGCTGGGGTGGGATCGAATATGACGCGTTATTTAGTTAGTTGGAGAAATTCTGCAAGGGGTAATTCTGCAAATGCTGTTTTTCCACGGCTAGAAGCCTTCAGGCACAGTTGGCAATACTTTCAAGAGTCACTGGCAGCTTGCACATGATGGGTTTCAGCACTTAACTCTTTCCAGATGTGCAACACTAGCACATAAAAGTTGTTTTTTTATTTACATAATTAGCTATGTTTTGTGATGCTATAGTATACCAGTAAATAAATAGAGTTGAGCAATCATACTCAAGTAGCCTACCCATTGGTGGGGGGGGGAGGGGGTGTCTTAACTGAAATGGACTACTGGAACACTGAAATGGACTGCTGGAACACTGGAATGGACTACTGGAATACTGGAGTGGATTACTGGAATGGCTACTTATCTCACAAGATGCTCGTTAGGGAGGAAGGTGGGGCTTCGACCAGCCAGGAACCTGGTTCTGCAATTGCTTAGATGAGATATTGATACAGCAATGTGTATTTTATCACTGCAATATACCTTGCATTCAGGCTTTCTGCCCATATTTTAAATAGGTAGCTAATGCTGCAGTTGAACTGTAGTCTTAGGTACCCAGACACTCGCTGAACTGCTTCCTGTGCATACTCAGCACTTGGCCCTAGCCACGGGAGTCTTTATTCAGTGGACTGGAATGGACTGCTGGGCTACTGAAACACTGGAATGGATCGATGTTGGAACGTGCCTGTCACAAGTTTGACGTATCAATGACAACCATACACATGTATGCACTGCTAAAAATGAAAATTATCAGTTCTTGTAGCGTAAGTGACCAATTATCGTGCAGATTTTGTACCTGGATCCATAACTTCAGAACGGAACGGTGTATAAACTTCAGAACTTCACTCGGAGAATCACCATCGCTTCTGCAATCTTACTCTCCTTTTAAGCGAAGGTAGGCGGAAACACTTTTTTGTGCGAACGATGAAGGCGGAGCTCGTTTATGACCAATTATCGCACATCGGTACGTATTATCGCGCACCACGCATGGTACCAATACTTAACGGCTATACCAATTATCGCGCAGTTAGCACAAAGGTAAGTGTACTAGTCGCTAAAAATTGATTTTTGTTTTGTCTCACGTTCTCTTGTACTAAGCAACGTTGTTTCAACGTAGTAAGCAAAAAAAAATTTTCGCTTAAGTACAGTAATACTTAGTGCACGATAATTGGTACTGCGCGATAAGTGGTCACTTACGCTAAGGGAATAATGTTCTGCTGATTGTATAGTTCATGGTCATATGCCAAAGCGCTATGATGACAATCTGTGTAGCCAGCACAGTACACAGCTTTGACAGGAAACAATGCATTTCGGACATATGACTCTGATAACGTGGATATAGTTTATGCATATGGTCATGCACATGTCAAAGTCCTGCAATGCCATGCACGTATCTATGACAATATGTCCATTGTCTATAGCTGTAACTCTAGTAACCAAAGGATAATGCATACACAGAAGTGTTTCAGCTATAAAGTGGTACAGAACTAGCCTCGTTCCCAGGCCCTGCTTTATTCGGTTGCACAAAGGCAAATAAAGTGGGGGCCTGGGAACGAGGCTAGTACAGATCATAATCACTAAAACAAAGTCACAATGTTAAACCTGTGGCCTCATCATTTCCACACAAATGAGCGAAGTAGAGTTCGCTTTGCTCGCTCATGCAGGAAAGGCCTGCGAACGAGGCTACTAGACCTAGGGAGTAGTATAAAGTATAAACATCAAAACCAGAAACTAAGGTACAAGGTTGATATTTCATATCTAAAAACCAGCCGGGTGTTTTTTTTACGTAAATGAAGGTTGTGCTCAGCAACAGGTCAGTCAGCTGTAGAATGGATCAGCTTGGCTAGACAGTCTCATCATGTACAGCTTCCAGCGAAAGTGCTGACACAGCAATTTCGTAGTGCGCTTCCAGCTAGCGATCAGAACTCGCCAAAACAGATTATTATCATTACCTACCGTACTGGGGAGAATAATGACCGGTTATTCTATTCGAAGATTGCGCATTTCTGCGGTACTGATTACGCGGAGTAATTATAAACATGGGGTAATTTACAACGAGGTTAAAAACACTGCAGCACAGTGCACTATATGATTGTGGTTTAGTTGAAAGTTCCATTTTAGATGTGTACGGGTACTGCTATGCACTTAGTAAATCAGTCAATTGATTTAGTACTAGTAATAATCCACATTTATATAATATAACCTGCTGCTCTTACTATAATGTTATTATGGTGGTGAGGGATGGGAGACGTGTGGTACATGTAGAATCATATTTTCATTCTCAGAAATGAATTTTTAGTATGTATTATTGCATGCAGCAAAAAGCTTAATAAGTATTAGTTATAACATGCCCAGGAGGGATGTTGTTGAGGAGGGCGAAGCCTGAAGGCTTATAATATCAACAACATCCTGACTGGGCGTGTTATAAGTGATTCATTTGATTATGCCAGGTGGTTGTAGTCTAGTGCTGCAGCTACAGTAACAGTACTTATGCTATGTTGCATAAGTGTCTGCCTTGTGGTGGCTGTTTATCTAATTGATTGTACTCTGTCCAGCCCTGTGCTCACTAAATCGTTCCAGATATTGCACTGTGGTTAGGGAAATATCCAGATATTGCTGTGTCAGCACAGACAGGTGGCTTGTAGCTTGTTTATTCAGCACAATAAACTTACCAACCACCTAGCAACGTCAAATAATGTATATATACAGTAATCGCCTCAATCTCAGGACTGCTGTGTGGACAGTGGACACTCGTACATACTTTGTACACATGCAATTGTCAAGAGCCATGCATGTTCCAACAAATCAATTCAGTAGGCAAGTCTTAATGTAGTTGGAGAAATTCTGCAAGGGGTAATTATGTAAATGCTGTTTTGCCACAGCTTGAAACCTTCAGGCACAGTTGGCAATACTTTCAAGAGTTACCGGTAGCTTGTGCATGATGGATTTCAGCACTTACCTCTTTTCAGATGTGCAACACGAGCACATAAAAGTTTGTTTGTTTTTTACATGTTTTGTGATGCTATAGTATACCAGTAAATAGAGTTGAGCAACAAGTAGCCCTACCCATCGGTGATGTGATTATATGCCTTTTGGCTTGTGTAGATGGAATTATATACCTCTGCGTGAATGATTGAGGTGGTAATTGCAAGAACTGTTGGAGTCAGCTACTTGTAATTGTGAATAAGTTTTCATATAAAACTATTCTGCGTGAAGTACCCAGTATTGTATAGGCATAGCTTACCTGCATCAGGAGAAACAGTGTTGAAGTTAAAAATTACAAAAAACTTTACACTGTTGTGTACATCTGCATTATTATGTCCTGTGAACCTCGGACGCATGTATTTTAACACACGCGTCAGACCTTTGTTACGACCTCACCTCTGCTCCATATCGCTGCTAGAAAAACGGCCAGAAGCAATCTTCTATCACCACTCATACTTTCTGCAGGATTCAATGCTGAGGAGTTTTGAGCTCACGTGCAGATGAATGTCCAAGCACCGAAGTTGAGCGAAAACAGGAATCAGATCTACTGCATGGAAGTTACTTTCACTCCAGGTAGACCATACTCCAACCAAACTATATCACGTTCTTGTACTATGCTATTTTTCAAGAGTCCTGTTAGTCAGAAATCCACATGCGCTTCCGCATTCCAGAGCGAATGTGCTGGTAGCGGGACTCATTTCACGGGGCGGGGTTCTTCTGTCACTAGTGTCCTGCGTATTAACTTGCCTTAACCACCGTTAAACCTCATAACATTGATACTGTCCGGGCTCTTCCTCAGCAGCTAGTATAAATATACCTGAGTAAGTAAGATTAATAAGTAAACTAGGCAAATGCAGGGCATTGTGGGGCGAGCCTTCGCGAGAATTATGAATGTGAAGGAGCTGTTGGCGAATGAGGCTATGTATATCTTGCAGCAGATTGGTGACGTGTCCATACTGTCCGTGAGGCAAACGGTAGACATGATTGGCAAAACCCTTGAAATTAACATTTCCTCCACCTGTGTTAAACCCTGCAATGGAAATATTGAACATGTAGGACGATGTCATACTATTATAGACACAACATTGATATGTCAATTCACACCCTCCAATGGAATGATCAACATGTAGGATAATGTCATACTAATCAATACAAAATTGATACTTCAATGCCACTGTAAATTCTTCTACAATGCAATACATCTGCTAGCCTGAAGTTGAGGTGGTACAGGGGCAGGATCCATGTTGTTGGTAGAGGAGTAGCTATAACTAAGGTGTTTGCTCATCCGGCTACTTGCAGACACTCAGTAGAATGTGAGTGAATCTTGAGACCAGGGAATCTCTCAGATACGGTGGCCCTGGAGGTCGCGATCTCAGTCCTCAGGACTTGTCTCTCAGGAATGGGATTGCAATCCCTCAGGAACCAATCTCAGTCACTCGGGAATGGATCTCGACCCCGCAGGACCGGATCACGACCCCTCGGGAACTTCTTGGGACCAGTTTCTCGAACAGTCTTTCAGGAACAATTCCTCATGAACAGTCTTTCAGGAACAGTCAGTCAGGAGGAGTCTCTCAGGAACAGCCTCTCAGGAACAGTCTCTCAGGAACGGGTTCTCGTTCACAGAGGAGACTCTTAATTAGAGCTAGCTATTTGCACGTGCAACAGTAGGTCTAGAGATGGAAACACCTTTTGTTGTGATTTGTATTGTGCTAATTTTACTTCTACCTGCCTGCTTTGCACTTCACAGGGACGATCCAGAAGTTGATCGTGAGTATCTGCTAGACATTAGTATACTTTTTAAGTAGGGGTAAATGAACATAGAGGCTATACTCTACCTAGGACTCATCAGGAAGTACTGGTGGCAGTATAAGTATGCTGTAATTCTTGCATACCTCCGCATCGTCCACAAAACATGGCACAGTAAGATTTGGCAACTTAATGAACTTACAGAAACTCTTAGCGAGCACTACAGCCTCAGGTGATCATAGACCGTGAAACCATAGCCACTGCTGCGTACGCGTATACTAGAATTAATTGTGGATGACGTCATCATCTTCGCGGCCACACAACGGTGGGATGCAGCCAATTTCCTTGAAGGTACTAACATCTCAGAACTGTAAGCAGCTATTGGCGGCAGAACTAAAACAAAATCTAGACCTAGTCCAGTCCATGGTCCAGTCCAGTCCAGAGTCCAGAGTCCAGCTTTTACAGATACCCCATCGCCGCTCGCAAGTACTATGTCGCCATCGCATCGCAGCTTAGTCTCGCGGTCTGGCCACGCGAGACTAATCGCAGCTATGATTACATCGCAGATCGCCATCGCATCGCAGTTCATTTTGTCGTTAGTTTTGTTCGCATCGCAGCTCATTTTGTCACCGTTTTGATCGCATCGCTGTGCGTTATCGCACGGCAGAAGGGACCGCATCGCGATCGAATTTTGGCACTAATCACGCTCCATACAACTAAGCTATGGCATATGCAAGACACCAGTAAATTCAGTGTGTAGATACCTTGTGATACAAAGAAACAACTTGAAAAAGGGTGATTTTATGATGTGTAGCTAGCTATGTATAATCCACAGGTACACATGGCTAATTTGCAATGAACGGAGATAGCTACATGCACTAAATTTGAGCAGCATAAATTCGTGATATAAACAAAAGGGATATAATTGTTAACTATAACACTACATATTTGCACAGTTGTAGTTTAATACTAAGTATGTATCCTGTTCCTCATTTGCTTAGCATCAGTCTTCGGTTACTGCTGCAAGTAAAAATACATTCAGTGTATCACGTTTGGGATTACAAATCTGCAAAAATTGATTTACCTTTTTCCTCTGATATAACATCCTTTTCGAAGGCAGTTGTAAGTTCAATGACATCAGATTGGTCCACAGTAAGAGATGACAGGGGTTTCGATGCTACAAGTGTCACGGTCTGCACAAGGTCGTTTCCTTTATCACCTATTTCTTTGCTTGTAGAAACTGATGCATGGCCTACAGTGTAAGTCTGAACATGACTTGGGCAGAAGGTAATTAGAGCAAACCACCTTTGCCACTCCTTTTTGGCTTCCATCGCATTATTTCCAGTCAGACATTGTAGTATGAAGATATACAGGCCTTGAAATGCTGTCACAATAATAAATAATACTTGGAAAGCTGTGCGGACTGCAACATTGCTAATCCCTTCTGTTGCAGGAAGGCCAAGTGCCCAACCAATCCCAAAGAGGAGGGAGAGAGCAATAGCATTCCTGAATTGCTGCAAGATTTGACTACTCAGTCGGTTGTGCTGCTGCACTGCTTCTCGTTTCTTGTAGCATCGACATATGAGAAACCCCATAATGATCACATAAATGATCCAGTTGAATACATATATGGCCAGGAATGGAACCAATAATCCAATATAGAATTGAATTCCATATGGTCGACAGCTGTAAAAAAAATTCCAAATCTAGTACTCAGCTATGTGATAATTAAGTAATGTTTATACATTTTATAAGGATACGTTACTGTACTAGAGTGAATTTGAAATAATATGAGCAGGTAGAGAACTTAAAGCTAAGGGCTTACAAAACTTACAAATTGGTTCCCACATAGTTGTTGTAATTAGGTGCCACTGTGACCACAGCAATAATGGCTGGAACAGCTGCATATGGCAGACAAGGTAAATGAGCTATACAGTGGTATTGCTTAGGCAACATGTGGGGCTGTTTCTGTTGCTCACATTAATTACATGTACTGACTACCTTATACAATAGCTAGCAACATTGTTACCACCACAAGACACCTACAAACATAACAAAAAGACAGACAAGTATAACCAGGAGCCCATAGGGGAGTAGGAGCGTCTAACTTCAAGAGGGCTGTGATTCAGACATCGTAAGTGTATCTTTGCCTTATATGGAATGTGTGTTTACAAACTGCACTCTTGCGGATTCAGGGCTAGTAGTGAAGCCAGTAAGTCCAGACAAATTAGTTCACACTTTCCTTATATTATGGCATGCTAGCCGCTCTACTCTATGAGATGTGTATGTATGGAGTTAGATGCTCCTATTCCCCTATGGGGTTCATGGACTCCTGGTAAAACTTACACCAAGAAATGATGACAGTAATAATGACGTATCTTCGAATCTTCATGAAAACAAAGATTAGTTTGTTAACAATTAAGATTGCATCTGCAGCCATGATGAAGAAAGTGGCCAACAGGAAATACTGCACCAGCACACCAGCCAGTATACACAGTTCAGAAACAGCGGTGGCGTGGAATGCAAGAATGTACACCATGTATATCCCCAGCAGACCAAAACACAAGTTAACAAGAAGTTGACTTGGCTCAGATGATCGAAGTTTCCTGTGGAACCATGAAGGTTATAAATCTAATTAATACTTAGCAAAATTATCATTGCTTGTTGCCATGCAACAATGCAACAAGCTATAGGACATACACTTGAGTTGTGCGCATTAGGTGGATATTGGCACAAGTGGGCTATAATGTGGTTTTCACTAGTGGGCATTGTGGCAGAGTAAGTAATATGTAAACACAAGCAATAATTGAACAAGTTAGCACCAAATGTGCAAATTGGAAGTGGGTGGGGTACATTATCAGTAATTTGCATAGCTTATAGCTCTGTAGTCTATTTCAGTCTGTTTAGCTATGTAAATCATTAGTACTCTACTTGGAATGGTTATATGGAACGTGTGCACCAAAGTATACAAATTAGCTGAATTCGGAAATTATTAAGCGATGCATTTGGACGTCACCAGAGGAAACACAACTACTGATATTCTCACATGCTCAATACCAATTATTATATATCCTCTGGGGACGTCACATATTCCGAACTCAGCCATTGAAAGATTGCTCCGAGAGCTAAAGTTGTCAAATGCTGTTGACTAAAGCCTTTTGTAGCCCTTCTTGTGGGCGTATCAAAGCCACCGACAGTGCAATATATAGCAGTACAATATATAGCAGTGCAATACATAGCGTAGTGTTCTGTAGTAACCACAGAGCAGTGGTGCGTAAAATAGGTTATTGCTCTGTGGTTTGCCACAGGGCAGTGCAATAACTTGTTATTGCACTGTGGTTACTAGCTGCACCCACGTAGGAAGCCACTAATGAAATGTATTTTTAACAACGGACAACAAAGCAAAAGGCTGGAGAATACAGATACAGCTACAGGGCATACACTTACAGCAAAAGCAATAGGTTCAGCATAGAAGCTAGCATGGTTTTTCAAAAATCAGCAGGCATAGAGAATCAAATTCGTCAACAGAGTGACGAATGCGCTGTTGCGGCTGCAGAATTAACATTACGTTGTCCAGGGGATATGTTAATAGTGCAGTTGCTAAGGCCATTAAACATTAATAATGCTTTAAAATCATCCCTGTTCTAATTCTCAAATCCTAAAATAAAACTTACCTTATTAAAATTATCAAGTGTACTAAACTCCCCAAACCTCCCCCCCAATAGATTTTCTAATTCTACCATGAAATTATTTCTAATGCTGTCATATGCTGGACACTCCCAGAGAACATGTACCAAAAAGATGAATAATGAAGCATCAAGAACACGATGCTGGGACTGCACATTCAACATTGAAGTAGACGATTGAGCAGGCAATGGGACAGGTTTTACTAAAGTTAAAGCAGGTTGTTTTTGGAGTTCTTGAAGGTAACAATTGCGGTTACATCCAGAAGGCTGGGCTGTCAGAACCCTGGACACAGCCTGCTTCTGTGAAATGGTTGGTCTTTCGTATATTTGCAGAGCTTGTGAGGACTTGTGCCCTGAAATACCCTTTATTAGCTTTTCAGGGACTTCTGCTGTAAACATACTGGTTACACCCGTTGCTCGCAAGCTATGATTGGTTTTCTTTTCTTGTAAGCCTGCTTCTTCGCACATTGATTGCACAAATTTTCCTAGAGTATTTCTACCAATCGGTGTACATTCAAACCAGGGATCATCAAAGTTTGCCGGAACTTTCGCTAGTGGCTTCAGATAAAAGGCGTCCATTGAGGAGGGGGCCTTTGGAAATTTACTGAAGTAAAAATCCAGAAGGTACACGAGGCATCTTGGCTCAGCATCGGAATTTGCATATATAGTAACGACCTTGTTAGACTCTTTACTGGTTCCAAACCGACCTTGGTGATTCTTGGATCCGTTTTCGGTATACGTATAACGATCCGGCTCATACCCGCGTTCAAACTGGGCCGCCTTGAGATTCCTCTGCTCCTGCCCTCCTCGCAGACAAAAAGCCTTTCCTACGTAGTAGAACACGCACCTCACAAGTGCTTTCGGGGAGAAAATACCTATAGCACCGCTCTCCCACAGCTTTTCTTCCTCTTCTGAAGATATAATTGGCGCATGCTTAACTCGAGCACCTACGCCACTCTGATGCAACTCTCTTGAAACACTTTCGCAAGTACCACGTAGTTCTGAGAAACAGGGATCTTGCCCGTCTAGAAAATTGGGACATTCCTTGGAGTGCGAGCACGGTGTGCCTCAGTAGCAAACCTGGACTGCCAATGGTTTAACGGCTCTGCAGGAGACTCTAGCAGATTCGAAGGGCATTTATCAGATTGGCTTGCATTTCTTTGTTTGCGCCACTCATTGAATACACGGATGGCCCAATCCGTGCATTTCTTCGTGTTGGCAACAGTGGGGCCCTTTGCAACGTTTGACATCGCTTCCTCCGTCAAAGGAGATGCAAAACGGGATAGTTTCTTTTTTTTGGCAGGTTGGAAGTCGTCCCCGTCATCCAAAGTTGGCGGTCTATTTTCCTTCTGTAGCTTCTTCGCCATACTTATTTCAAATTACAAACACTAGCTCGAGCTCACTATAACAAGCACTACACTGTTGTACTAGTTTTGCGCTCTCACTGGCAGCAGCACACTCATCTATTGCTACTGATAACATGCTTCACGTGCATAGGAAGCCATCTACCATAGCTGATTGCATAACAACTACCTACAGCATGATCAAAAGAAGCCAGTTGGTTATTGCACTCATGCACTATAAATCCCATACAGCCCTTGGTGGCGTGGTTACGTATCTCTGAAAATCTAAGCCCTATAGCACTGCAGTGTGTGGCAAGAGGTAGAGTAATAGTTATAGATTCTACTCCAGCTGGTCTACAGTTAATCTGAGGTAAAGTACCAGAGCTACAGTTAACAAAAACTATCATATCCTGTTTTATACTGGGCCTGTACTTAGAAACATTGCCAAGTGTAAAGATTTAACGAAGGAGTAATGTGATATAAACACATCCTTGGGTGAAAATTAAGAACCCCAACCCAACCAAGGTTTCTCCACTTCCAGATTCTGTGAGGAGTTATGTCCAAAACAAAACTATTATTACACAGCTGTATGTAGCATAGATATGTCTTTTTATCGCTAACATTTGTACTGTGCCAATTATTGCCATCTCATTATTGTGAAAAACGTAAGGGTTTTACTCAGTTTTGTGCATACACAGCAGCTGGAGCATGCCCAAGCATTCAATTTGGTGGTTGTTTGGCGTCTCCAGCTAGTTGGAGTCAGAGGGTAAGCTGTTCAGTCTTCACGGTGGAAGTGGTTTTTGACAACTCTCATCATGCACAATACACTGGCAAACACGGTGCAGCAAGGTTTTCCAACTTTATCAACTTACACAAACTCTTAGAGAGCACTACAGATGATCCTAGACAGTAAAACGTAGGTAGTCAGTCCACTGCTGGTTTAGTTACACACACGTATACCAAAGATATTTGGAATTTTATTACGCACAGATCCCGCGGAATGAAATTATGTCATGTAATTTTTAAATGACGTCACAGCTCTTCCAACCTCTTCTGATTCCATATATAGGGATCGCACTGAAAAAAATGGCTTCCCAATTGAATGTGTACAAAATGATATGTTTAAAATTCTACTCTAGATGTAGTCCTAATCTTTTATTTTCATTTTCAAGTGTTTTTATCAGTAACAAGATTGCTACTGTTGCTGGAGAGCACTGCTGAAGTACCACATTGGCAAGTCACTGATGATTATTTCTTTCTTTAGATGGGTTACAGCAATAATGGCTGAAGTGATTACAGTGATTCAAACACGCAGAAGCGGCCTTTCCTCCTGGGGTATTGCACACACACCACAGCATTCTCAAAAAACTCAAACTGTTCGGCAGTGATTATCAAGCGCTTGAGGCGAGTACCTGCTTCTACACACCGTTCTGTTCCATTCCGTTCCACGTAACAGAGGTCATGCCTACACTGGAATTGCACGAGCTCTTCTGCTAGGATGATTATATACTTGGAGTGTGGTTTATCGTAACAAAGTGAGATGCTATAGTTAAGTTACAATAGTAATGAACAGGTACAATTGCTAGACCATTATAGACCATACTGCACAAACTAAACTCCATGACAGGCTGACGTGATCACTTCCAGTTTTGCCTTACGTATAGTAATGTACCTACATGGCAGTTTCTTTGCCTAGCTATATCTCAAGATGTATTTGCTGCCTGTTAATAAATGTTGTGTATGTTGTAACATAATCACAATCAGTTAAGGAAGGCATTTTTGAATCATAATTCCCTAAATATACTTTGAGGGAGGGAATTATGGCTCATACACACCCTCTACTTCTATATACGATTTAGATAACAAGTGGGATATAAACATCATTGGCTCACTTGGAAGAGAGATAAGTGGATATGGTGAGAATCAAAAGAATGATGGAGATAACTGCCCCAATGTAGGATAAAGCCTCCAGAGTCTTCCTGACCCCTGATGGGATGGCTGAAGTGCCAGTATCACGTGGGGATACATCCTATGGGAATCATGTAGTTTTATACATGTTATAGGCAATGATATTTAAAAATACTATAAGTTTAGCTTACCAGAAGGATGGCAAAGTTAGTTAGGTGATTGCATTCACACACAACATCTTCTTCAGTTTCAGTGACTACTGCACAACCATCAGTGGACCAGCCACCAAAAGCATCTGCAATATTACAAGTAGGTGCATACATGCGACCATAATAGTGGATAGATTACGTAATACACTCACTATCAGCTGTGGAGTCCCAAAAATTACAAGTAGTGTTTGTAGTATTTTCCAGTTCCTGAGAGAAATACTAGATATCAATTTAGATATTATATAAAGAAATACCCATAAGGCTGCTTACTGGGTTCTTTATGAAGGTGAAAAGCACTGGAGGGTCAAGGTTTTCAAAGCTGGAGCTGCTGCTCACTGAGGCAGATATGATCACACTTCCCACCACTTGTGATCCTTCTTCCCTCCGGAGGAAAAGTAGGTCATTAACATATACAATGTTAGTTATCCTGATGCTTGTGTTGGAATTCACACTGCTTGATTGTTGTATGATCATAAACACACTAGCTGGAATTGTGATGGAAGCTGTAGCATTTCGTTGTACACCAAAAATTAGATCATTACTTTCAATTATTAACCCTTCAAATACATTTCCAAGTAGAGCACTAAAGGTCTGATCTTGGAAATTGCTGGCCTGAACTTCCTGCACTGCTATAGCAAAAGAGGTTAGTACAACTGCTGCTTGACTTTGATTTTCAGGAACTGGAAGTGTCTCAGCCACTGCTTGTACCGACTCCAATAGCCTGTACATTGAGTTTGAAAAAAAAAATTATGGTAAGCCTTTTTCTATAACTCGGTAATATTTCTCTATGATGTACTACTCTTCTTGAGAGTACTATTGTAGATGTAATGTTTTTACTTGGAAACCGGGGGCTAGTAACTAATAGTTGTGCTAAAGATATGAAGGGCTTAAGGTTCCGGGCTACCCATTGCGTGAGGCATAATTTCGGGGTAGTTGCACCTTAATTAAGGTTCCAGGATACCCTTCGCGCGAGGGCTTAATTACCTGGTAATTACTTCCGCTTTTGCGCACGTGCTTGCCTCACGGCAATAATGGCGTTGTGAGAGTGGTAGAGAGATGTGTGTAACTTTTGCGTCTGTTTGGCTAAAGAACTTTACTTTCTGTGTGTGATTGCAAAAGAGAAAGTATAAATTTACTTTTTTGACAAGTTAAGAGATCGGATGGCAGTCGCTGTTAAAGATTTCGATGGCTATGAGCTGATATTGTCGTCGCTATGGATCGGCAGCTGCTTGAGAGAGATTTTTTCTGGCCAATACTCTCACTGGTAAGAGTTCATTTCTAGTTCTAGTCGGTCTTGTTGTTGAATCCACTTGTCAGTACAGTGGCAGAGGTGGTTAGAAAGGGCTGCTCGTCAGTGTGGCGTACGTTATCGGTGGTGATGTCTGATCTTTACGTTAGCCATGCCCCTTACAGTGACCGTAGCTGCTCAGATTTGTCAGAAGGACAGTTTTCAGCTACCTCTACCACTGCAACTAGTTCTGGCAAGTATGATAACCGCAAAAGAGCTTACCTCAGACCAATGTTTTCTGAGTGAGTTGGCCAGAAAAATTCGCTTAGCCTCGCTCCGCGCGAATGTCGATCTTTTGGAGATGAAGCTGAACCGATTTTAGCTTTGATTGGTATTGATCAACTATTGCTGTCATTGCTGTTTTTTGTTTGAAGTCCATAGCCGGTGTACTTTAAGAGCTACGCTTTGTAAAACAAATGCGGGTCAGCTCGTTTGTAAAGTAATTAACAGTTAAGGTTCCGGGCTACCCATTGCGTGAGGCATAATTTCGGGGTAGTTGCACCTTAATTAACTGTTAATTACTTTACAAACGAGCTGACCCGCATTTGTTTTACAAAGCGTAGCTCTTAAAGTACACCAGCTATGGACTTCAAACAAAAAACAGCAACGACAGCAATAGTTGCTGCATCTAATCACTCAAAGCTAAAATCGGTTCAGCTTCATTTCCAAAAGATCGACATTCGCGCGGAGCGAGGCTAAGCGAATTTTTCTGGCCAACTCACTCAGAAAACACTGGTCTGAGGTTAGCTCTTTTGCGGTTATCATACTCGCCAGAACTAGTTGCAGTGGCAGAGGTAGCTGAAAACTGTCCTTCTGACAAATCTGAGCAGCTACGGTCACTGTAAGGGGCATGGCTAACGTAAAGATCAGGCATCACCACCGATAACGTACGCCACACTGACGAGCAGCCCTTTCTAACCACCTCTGCCACTGTACTGACAAGTGGATTCAACAACAAGACCGACTAGAACTAGAAATGAACTCTTACCAGTGAAAGTATTGGCCAGAAAAAATCTCTCTCAAGCAGCTGCCGATCCATAGCGACGACAAAATCAGCTTATAGCCATCGAAATCTTTAACAGCGACTGCCATCCGATCTCTTAACTTGTTAAAAAAGTAAATTTATATTTTCTCTTTTGCAACCACACACAGAAAATAAAGTTCTTTAGCCAAACAGACGCAAAAGTTACACACATCTCACTACCACTCTCACAACGCCATTATTGCCGTGAGGCAAGCACGTGCGCAAAAGCGGAAGTAATTACCAGGTAATTAAGCCCTCGCGCGAAGGGTATCCCGGAACCTTAAGTAATACAGTAACACAACCTTCAACTTGATATTGGTTATTAGGTGCATGATTAACAAACTCAATGTCTGTAGCATATAACTTTAATCCTTAGTGTTTGTGGCCAAAATTGCACATCTACACAGTATAATAATTTAATTTATGGCTTGAAATCACAATTTCAGTGCAATATTTTTGTTCAAAGAAATATGTGAAGGTCTTAATTATTAAAAATTCCTTTCACACATTAGATGTACACAATCATGAGACCATGTTTTGCTTCACTATGACGAACCATGCAAGCAATCACACTGGAGGACAGTCTTTGAATACTCTGCAAATCACTGTACAAACACTACAAAATTCCCTATATACCTGGGTATAAATGAAGCAAAGTTTGCCCCACCTAGAATGTCTGAAATTGTGCCATAATAATTATTACTGAGGGTTGCTGTGTATATGACAAAAGTAGTCAGAGATTTGTTAAATGTTTGCACTATATGATATTCATACCATTGCCATGATTATCTACACAGTTGTGAAAACATCCAGGTATATATGGGGAGACCTGGAATCCATGTTGCTTCAAACTGCTCAATCAGGTTCTTGCAGTATTCACACCTCAACTTGTTACACATGCAAATATTTTTCACTATCCACTCTAAATACAGAGTTACCCATTACAGCCACTCTTTGTTTGAACTACTTACAGTTGGCGGTCTGAATGCCATACACATACATTTGTAATTATAGAAGTATGGAAGATATAGGAAAGTAACTTCAGATCTGACAATAATCACAGTACTCTTCTTAACCTTGCAGAGGTGTTGAACATTTGCTTACTCTCCTGCAAGTCCAGTGGATCCACTGCCAGAAGATTGTCCACAACAGTAAAGAAGGCCTCTATCGTCTAAAAATGAAAGTATCCCATACACATATAAACACATATAACCAGCTTAACACTTCATGTAAATGGCATTTATTAGGCAACAGTGTAAGACATTTTGTTCTATACCTATAGGCATAGAGGTGAAATACAGCACTGCATGTACGTAGTGTCCCCAATGTTCTCGAAATCTTAGAGGACATAGCAACTGTATATGTGGCAGTCCCGGATAGAAAACAAACACTATTCCATCGCATATTTTGATTGTGTCACTGCACTGTATCTCTGAACTTACGTTAAGGGCGGGGCTCGTATTAACTTCGTTCCCAGACCTGGTGTGGCCTGGGAATGAGGCTAGGCTCATATGCGCTGAATAAAAACTTCACATACTAAAGCTACTATGCAGTGCATATGAGCCCGCCCTGAATGAAAGTTCAGAGATATAGCACTTTGAATGCAGTGACGCGATTGAAATGTGCAATGGAATAAAGTTTGTTTTGTACCCGGGACTGTCACATATATCTGATTTAGAGATACTCTAACATCACAGCAGCACTCAAACATTCTTAGATTGGAGTGCTGTAAAGTAATGAGTTTCATATGCTCCATATTATACAAAACTTCATTCAAAACATAACATTATTTATGATGCACATTTGGACAATTAGTATAGGTAATCGTATGCATTCGAGTACAATTTGGGAATAATTGCACTTGCAATAGGCAATTTGCCTATTGCACTTGCCTATTGCAAGTGCAATTATTCCCAAATTGTACAAGAATTCACAGGATTGCCTACTAATCATTAATTTATTGCCCCGTATTCTATCATAAATAAAGAAACCATGCTTATGTCCACAATGTCTTGCTTTGAATAATACATATAAACACACACTTACAAATACCAAAACAATGCCGTGTACATATTATACATTGTACATGATGAATACAGCATAAGCTGAGATGGGCTATCTTTAGTCAGAGTCGGTGTTTGATGAAATAAAGGCTCTTTTCCTATAGCTGCGGACCTGAGGCTGTTGCGCAAGATGAGTATTACTAAGTGACTGAGAGTAATTGCATGCTGTACTACTTTCCCCAAAATAAACTGTACAGTTATTGAATACCATGGAAGCAGATGATGTAGACGGAGAGCAGAATGATGGAGGTGGTATAACATGAGGTATGGTTGAATGTTTGGTCTGTCCATGTGCACTGAGGATGCTGCCTAGATGCCTGTGATCATCATGGTCTAAAGTGTCATAGTCGACCAGACTTTGTTCGCTCTTATGCCCAGTGATTGCAATAATTTCACGACTTGTAACACCTCCTTTCCTGAGCTTGTTCACCGTTGTTTTTCTGACAGAATGGTTCGTAAAGTTTTTCTTTGTGATGTCAAGCCCAGCTGCAAGTGCCATCTTTTTCATCATTGAGTTGATTGATATCTCACCCAAAGGCTGCTTCACAAACCACACAGACGCTTTGCTCCAGTTTCGTTCCTTCCTAAGGGGAGAGATAGAGTGGGCCACAATTTTGTAGTTCAGTTGGACGTTTGGAGATGAGAAGCTCATAGAAAGTCACAGGGCAGTGAGGTCCTCCAATACGAAAAAGTTTCTGAGTCACCTGCCTTGGTCTCTTATTCAGCCCTCCTTGCCGAGTTTTTGTGGGACCTTCTGTCCACTCAATGTAAGCTGTCTGTCCGGTCTTGGCATCCTGGATGACTTTGAGATCTTCTACTCTTAGCTGGCGATGTTCCTGGCGCCCTCGTGTTCCCAGGTGCTGGCTAAACAAGAAGAAAATTGTATTGTTCAGGCTAGATGGATTTCCTCCTCCAAGAACTCCAGAACTCCAAAGAAGCTCCTCTTCTTCAGCTGTGAGGGGGTCAGCTCTTCTCAATCTTTTACCCTTGCCTTTCTCTTGAAGCTCTATCGCTTTCCCATTGAGTACTTTTCGTGAGGTCTGGAAGGCTTGGTCTTGTAGAATACTGTATCCACACCCCTTTTCTAGTAAGTAACGATTCAGTGATGCTTGCATCACTTTCAGTGAGTCTGGCTCGTAGTCACTTCCATTTTCTTTCTTTAGCTCTGAGTAAAATCTTTGTAGCACGCCGTCTAGCTTATCTTTCTGAATGGTGGCCAAGTCTGTCGGCTCTCCTCGGTGTGCAGCCCACTTCTCAAATCGGTTTACCCATGTATTTGTAGAGCGTTTTGTGTTTGTATTCTCGTTCTTTCCTATTAGTCTCTGTATATCTTAGCTACCCCGAACTCACTTGCTCGCTCACTCGAACCGATGGTTCCCTGGCCGGTTGCATTCTCGCTAGGGTCTGTTACTTCACTAAACAGCTCGTCAATTTCAATGGAACTAAGAGCACAACCAGTACTAGAAAAACTGTCTGAATCATCTTCCAGAAAGCTCAAAATACTAGCATCAAAAAAGTCGCACGCAGCCATAGCACTGCACTGACCACTGGAGCGAGGGCAGGTTACTATGGGCGTCGCCAATTCTGATTGGTTAAAATAAAGCGTACAATTACTCACTGCGCGCGCACAATTACAGAATAATTGTATCTATTCGTATAGGATATTTCTATAGTATCTAAACAAGTATATGATTAACTTCTGGGATAGTATGGTTTTCCACTGAGGACATGTTTACAAAAATATGAAATGTGGTATGTGGTTGATGAGTAAAACCAGCAATCGTTAATCTCACACTATGAGGTCTTAATTTATGGGGCAATTTTATAATTATGCCAAAATAGCGAGCAAATTAATAGCCTCATTCTTAGTCTCTCCCTCCCAGCCAGGTGTTCATCGCTTGCAGTAATAATAATAATACTCAATACTTAGGTTTTCATATTATTACCCACGCACTACCCAGGATTAAATTATGTGACAACATGAAAACTCATGTGCAATGCTTACCTCACATGAGTTAGCGTTCAACTACATATGGTCACATGATATTTTCAAATTTAGCCCCAGGTTCACTATTTTTTCATTTCCAATTTTATTTGCTACTGCCAAACACATCATGTGCGCACTCACAGTTCTGTTTTGTTCTTGAATAACATCTGTGGATAGGTCCTCAAGGATGGCTGTGGTAATGGTAACCCCTGCAATTCCAATTTCTTCTGTGTTCTCAGTCAGTTCTTCCAGTACATCCAGGGTTTCACCAGTGTCTGCCTCTTGCTGATGATGCAAATATCCAAGCTATATTACTACAGTAAGGCCACACAAATTCCATAAGTTGTTTAATGGATTTTCTGAGGTTCAGATATAGGCCGGTTGATCAGTACAATTTTTTTTTTTTAAACCTGTATACTTCCGCATACTTCCTTATCCGGTAGAGTTTGTGATCTCAGAAGCAACGGCATAGAGCTTACATGCAGGCAGACAATCACAGTTGAGTGAATAGTGCTAAGTTATCATAGTTCACGACGCCATCGAAGTAACCCTGTAAGATATAGGTCATGCCATCTGGCTTATTTGTATTGATTTCTTGTGTTAACTGATGTTAATGAACACAGAGTATTTTCACTGTCATCTAGTACGTATGTTCCTTGCACTATACAAGCCTGTTTGTAGTAGTATATGTATTCGCATTCGTAATGGAGGCGGGATCCCACTACCCCTCCTAAACCTTACCCCCATTACGTACGCAAATACACATGGCCCGCGACACTACGTTGTAGCTCTTCCATTTGTGCTATTGCCATCAGTTTCCATTCATTGAACCCATACAAGTGAAGCTGTTACTGAACATCGTTGATGATGTCAGAATAATTTCTTTGCAATAATAAGCAAAAATCTTTGAGTCAGTCGGATCCGTTAAATAAATAATTTAATAGCCTAACCATAGCAGCCATTATAGTAGAAAATGGTCATAGTACAGAAACTACTACCCAATATTCTATACCTTCACATTATAGGCACATGCTGATACAAGGTCATTGTCATTATTATACAAAATCCAGTTTTGTACCTAGGCATTCGTAGCACCATGGCTCCTCAAAAGTTGTTTGCATTCTCATAAAAGTGGTGCATTCTGCTAATAACTTTTACAAAATCTTTCAATGCATTTGCTCTCTGCTTGCTCCACCTATGTATGCTTGGCTGTGTGATTAAGATTTATCTCTCTGTAGCTGTATACTTACACTGGATAAAGTTAGCCGACAGATGGCTCTGACAGTCACCGTAAAGTTGCAAACTGAGTCATCTGGATTTCCCCATACTGCTCCAGATTCTAAGTCACCTCCACAGAAACGGGAGGCACGTGCAATGGTAGTATTACCGCAGGTGCAATTCGCTAATGCTGTTTCCCCAATCTGAATCTCTGGCCAGTATAGAACAATACTCATTGTGTCATCCACTTGGAAGGTGACCAGAGTTGCTTCAGCCGTGCAGTTTAGGACTGGAATAGAGGAAGAAAAAAAATCGTAAGCTTCTAAATTATATTACACTAGTATGAAACTGACTTGCTTAATAAACAGTCAAATACGTACACATTTATTTCTATCAGAAATGTATTAATACACTGCCAAATGTAAAGATTTAAGGAGGTGTAATGCAAATAAGATTGACATTTCATGTCTAAAAAGCAGTTGGGTATTTTCATCTAACTGAAGATGTACAGTACTCAGTAACACGTCTGTCCAAACGAAATGCAGCCATAGTTTGCATAAGCCAGGTGGCTGACAAAATGACGCTAATGACGCGGTTAATAGCACTTCCTAAGTCAGGAGGAACACACACAAGTTCACAATTTGTATCAAAGAAGCAGGTATGCAGTGATTGCACAGTACAAACACGATAAAAGGGTCTGTGCCTCTGGCATGGCAGCTCTGCGGCATGTACAGCAATCTGAATGCCTTTGTAGGCACAGCAGTCTTTACTACCATGGCTTTGACACACAACAGTCTCAGCAACGGTTTGCTGTGTGTAGCTGAGGGGCATGGTCAAGGGGGCTTTGTTGATGAGAATTTTATTTCTAAAGGCAGTTCGGAATTTTTGAGAAAATTTGCACCTGCCGAAAATTTTCCACTACTGGTAGTAGCCATGGCATCTGATCAGGTAAATATGTTAGTAGATGATGATACTTCTGTTTCAGCAAATTCTGGCAACTAACTGGAAGTGCACTATGAAATTGCCAAGTCAACACTTTCGCCAGAAGCTGTGCAAGATAGAATTAAAGTATGGCCCTCTGGCATCTGGAAGAGCATTCACCAGGCTGTAACCTTCTTTGAAATTCTCCACTAAAGACTACATATTCAAAATTTCTTAATTGCACACCAGCAATCAAGCCCATGAAAAATGCGAAATGTTGTACCATGTGAAAAAATTCCTGCTATACAGTAATTATTTCATCATGCAATTTTCTGTGGCTACTATTCGAGGGCCGCAATAATTATATGGCGGTGTTTTTTACACTGGACAGTTACTAGATACAAAGTGATGCACAAAAAGTGCTTTCAATCAGTTTCTTGGCTTTCTTTGATCACCCTTTATGCCCAAAGCGATTGCAAAGTAGTAGATTTGCAGAGAGTTCTCAGTCGGGCTCCGATCCCTTCATGGACGTCATGGAAGACAAAGGTGAGCTTGGATAAGTAGTATTGTACTCTATTCTTGCGTACAGCTACTGATCTGAGCCTTGTTGACACTAGCCGTAGCTAGTCTCATCCCCAGGCCCTGCAGCTACTACAAGAAGGTGGCTAATATCTTGTTTAGCACTTTCAGAGATGCAACTAACAATTCGAGGACAGATCAGTGTCTGATCCTGTACATGTGTAGATAGTCAGAGACAAGTCAGAGATCTGGACAAGTCTATCACATAGTTTTACCAAGGAAGGCTTACCCAAGTTAGTATAGCTTGTGTAGCCTCTGTACAAGTAAAGATATCAACATTAGAAACAGATGGAAATGCAGATGTGAGTTTCAAGCAGCACAGTCCGTCTCTCCACTCTCACATAGCAGCCATGGTTGATCCTTGTAAATATGTTGCAGATAGACACATCAATCTCCCAAAGACGAGTTGCTTTTCGTAGCTTCTTCATTAGCATGGCTCATAAAAATACCCACATCTCGCCATGCCCAGGTCGTGATTATTACATCCACATCTCTGCTCGCATGCAGTATGTACCAGTATGCAGCTTGCTCGCCAGCTGTATACTTACACTTGGCAGTGTGGTTTGCCCTTGATACAACACTACAGCAAGTAGCAACAACTATGTACGTATCACATCACCTGGGTTACACTCATCCACCTGAGGTGCTAGCCAGGTCCCATCCACTCCGCACACTCTGCGGGCCATTCCATTGGGCACTGTAGTACCAAATGGACACTCTACCAGTGCCTCACTACCAGCTTCTGACTTGGGCCATTGGATAAAATCAAGAAGTTCTGCATCACAAAACCCAGTAACTGCAAATGATACAAGGGTTGGGGAAAAGCAGTGCATGCAATTATGACAATGTACATTATTGATGCTAAAAAATGTGTGAATATATTTGAAATGGCAAGTGCATGCAAAATTTTGCTAGTACACTACAGCTGCATTCCTTTGAGAGTGGAGTATAGTACAGGAGTCTCTTTGATATCATTTTTCCAGACACACTGACTTCGCTCCATTACCTGAAATTGATACTGTACCCATATTGTTCTCAGTGAAATTGTCCTGGCTGCCAAGGGTACAAAGAGTCAATGCAATCTCAATTTCCTCATTGCCAACTAGAGCATCTTGGTTGACAATCAGTCGAATAGTGACATTTTGATCCTGAAACAGAGCAAATGCAGTAACCCATTTTGGTAAATAAACAAGATGCATAGACAGTAGAATATCTATGATGTTACTAAAGTCAACATGCCATGGATTGGGTGGTGCATGCAGCCTCAGATATGTGATGTCATGAACTATAACACATGACCTGAAGCTGTGTCAGTTGTATATGCCTTGTAACAAGTAATTGTGCACATAGGGAAAATTAAAAGGGTGGCAGGTACTGAAAGCTTCAGAAAAAAAAGAAGCAGCCAGGATCATGAAGGTAGCAGAAATGAGCTATAGAAGACAAAATAATTTTCATGGAGAGAGCTCATAAGAAATTATACTTAAGTTTCCATTCCCTCACATGACAGTTTTGGCTATGGCTCCAGAAGCATGCACTGTATGGTGGGTCCATGGTAGCATTTAAAGGCCCCATGATGCTCTTCCACTATGTGTTAGTGTCCAAACATTGATCACTACATCAAATTGATATTTCATATCCAAAAACCGGCCAGGGATTTTCACATAAATCATCTAACTGAAGGTTGTAATCAACAGTAGGCCAGTCCAAGCTAAAAGTAGTAGTTGTGAAATGAATCAACTTGTCTCATTCTGCACAGCCTCAGGAATTTTGTAGTGTGCTTCCAGTTTTCAGCCAAAACAGAAGTATCATCGCTGCCTACCACGTTTTTGCCGTCTAGGCTATAAGCCAGTTTGACATGCCTTAGTCAATTGGGCCTGCAAATTTCTAGTAGCTTCCACTGTGTTCATGGCTATAGTGACATAGTAATGTAATGTTATAACTTAGTGCACATGATAATTAAGTGTAGATGGACAAACAGAGAGACAAATAAATAGACGTGGGAAATGTACAGATATCTTAGTACCAGCCAAGTGCACGCTTCACATGCTCCCAGGTGGTAAAAACGGTAGCCACAGATCATATCATTATTTTCTTTAATAAATTTAGCATTGAGGCAATGTCACTGGAATTGGAAGCAGATGTCCACAAGACACGTGCTCAAAAATGCACTTACAAACTACAAATATCCCTTATAAATATTCAACAATTAATACATACCCCATTTCCTTTAGTCAGCAGGTCTTGGAGCTGGCATTGGGTACTGCAATTACCAGAACTTGTACAAGAGGCAGTCTACACACAGAAAAACAAACACATAAAAAAGGGATTTCACCAATACAATTAAGGGCTGTCACAGCATTAGCAAGCTATGTAGCAAACTTTCTACCACATGCTATACTATAAAGTTCGGCTACAACGGGGTGAGATGCTGAGATTACAGAACAGAGATTGCATTGGGATGTACAGTGCCAGCCATCAATTCCAACCCAAATTTCTCATCTAAAATATCATCAAATTGCCGACGTTTTGACTACAGTGCTGTAGTCTTCTTCAGGGCACATCAATACAGAGCTAGGAACACAGTCACTTAAATACTAAAACAGTGAAGCTGATACTAGCAAGCTAAACAGAGTCTGCTTTAAAACAGCAATAGAGCTGCTTCGCTTCAACTTCGACTTTAGCTTCGCTTCGGTCTCAGCTTCCGCGTCGTATCCCTGATGACATCATCATTCATGGGTGGAGCTCAACACAGCACTTGTCATCGGTTGGGCGTGGCTCCAGATCGCTGACCAGCACTCGGGGATGGCAATGCCTTCATCTCTGTTTAGCAGCTTTTCTGTGTCTGTAAGGCGGATGTGGAGGGCTTCTTTGATGAGCAGTGTGGTGTTGTTTGCCGCCTCATCCAACACCTTGATCTCGTCCTAAAGCACTTGGTGGTGGTGGCTCCAGGCATGCTCTGCTATGGCTGACTTCTCCAGCTCACCCCTTCTGGTAGCTGCCTTGTGCTCCTTGATGCGGGTCTCAAGGGCTCTCTTCGTCTCACCTATGTATACGCAGCCACAGCTACACGGGACTTGGTATATGACGTTAAACTTCTTCTCCAGCAGATCTCGATCTTTGACTTGCATCAACTGCCCGCGAAGGGTGGGTGCTGATCGAAAGATTGTCCGGATGTTGTATAGTCTGCATACCCGTCTCACATCTTCACTCAGGCCTGCCACGTAGGGAATGAAGGCTGTTGCTCGGGGTTCATCAGATGGTTACGTCATTGCTGTACGAGGCTTGTTGGCTGTTCTCAGGAATGCCCTTTGGGGTACCCGTTTCCCTCCAAGTCTCCTCTGAGGTATTCTTCTGCTTCTATGTTCTTGCCTTGAGCAACGGTTCGTGCCAACATCAAAGCAGAAGAAGAACGCCTCAGAGGAGTCTTGAAGGGAAACGGACACCTCAATGTATTCCTGAGAACAGCCAGCAAGCCTCGTGCAGCAGTGACGGAACCATCCAAGCAACAGCCTACAAATATATACAGGGAGAAACTGCCCTGCAAGCAAGAGCGTACATGACTATCTTGCATCAAAACCGAATTATTTACTGCTTTTAGACCAAAGCTTAATATTAATTTAACCTGGGTGGTTCAGAGATGAGCGGTGTCAGTGAGACAACATTCAAAATAGGGATGCTTACCACTTTTTTGCCCTCCACTGGATATTACAGCAACATACTACCTTGACATACATTGGCCCGCAAATGTCCAGTAGGTTTGTGCTACTGGATTATAGGTCAGGTGCACACTTCACATACGTATGTCTGGCTGGTTCTAAGATTAATTTATGCTTGTCTGCTAGTTTGTCTGTGCTATCATATGCATAATGTTTGCATCACGGGTTACTATATATGCAACTGCATGTGATCACACTGTTTAGGGTATATTTTAATTTTAATTTACTCCTAAGTACAGGATACAGGTACATATAGAAAACTAAAAGGCATCTTAATTGTTATATCAAATGCAATAATTAAGCAAATCCCACCCATTCTAAAACCCCCTTAACCCTTAACATGTACATACCCTAAATACTAACACTACACACGTGTTCACTTCACTAATCTAATTAGGCACATAGCAACATAACAAAAGAAGTAGAAAAGAGCTCTGACTGCAACAAAGAGAACCCAGGACCAGGAAAGAACCAGAAAGCTACCCAGTCTGTGACAGCACAAAGTTAAACCATTGAAGGTTAATTAAAAGGTTGTTTAAAAAAAGGTTAAAATAGAGGGGACCAAATAGGCCTTCCCTCTGTTAAAAAGCTTCCAGGAGGAATGTTCCTCTGTTCTGGTTTGATTATGTACATAAAAACTGCTCATTATCAACTCACACTGATCACATTCTCATTGAAGATGCTTGGAATGTTAAACTTTAGCACGTTGTCGATAGCAACTTCTGTAGCATTATTCAAATAGCTGAGAGTGATGTCCACTGCTCCAACCATGCCAGTCACAAATTGATCCACTAAATCTGATAGATCTCGGTTCCTGGGTCAAAAGAGTTGCAGATGTACACATATGCCCTATAACAATGTAGTCTATATCGCCATAAAAACAAACAGTGATTACTCCACTTTTCAAAAAAAATTTCTTTTGAAATACAGGAATGTCTACCAGTAACACATGAATGTTAATACTTGCTCTAAGCATATACAGTATACTGCATAAACATGATTAACCAGAATTTTGTAAGTTCCATAGCCACTTGCAAAATTAAATTAGTGAATAACTAAGCCTGTGGCTATAGCTGCGTACCAAAGACAGCCTTTCTGGGAGTTAACACTCACCAAGAAGGGGCAGAATTATAGCAAAGTACTGGTGTACAAAGTTTCCTAGTTATCCCTTTAGAATTGATGAACAATATTCCATTGGAGTAACTCTCATATCGGTTAGTGATTTACACAGTAATGTCTACTGGAAAGTCTTCCTTTGAAATTGTAGTTGTTTACTATTAACAGTTGGGGAAGGATCACAACATAGCACAACCGTTGCTATGATTTGCAGTTAATCTAGTTACATGTACTACTGTTAGTGTAATGCATACTCAATGGTTAGGGCAAGTATTAGATAAATTCATATCAATCGGGTTCTCTTTCTACCAACCACAAATTGGCTCACAAACATATGATCAAATGCCGACGTTTCAACTGCTGGGCTGCAGTCTTCATCAGGGCGGAACATCAACAGAGACCAGAACTCAGAGCATTAAATAGCCTAATCCAGAGTCTATAAGCGAAGCCTAAAGCGAAGCCTAACAAGTCTAGACAAGCCTACAAAAAACACAAAGAGTCCAGAAGCCAAGCCTAATTGAGTACTAGGTCATCTGAGTCACTAATTAGCTTCGTTGCTGTGGCTTCAGAGTCTTGATAGTATGCACCCAGCACTCAGGAACATCCAAGCCCAGGTCTCTATTGATCTTGTCTTCAGTGGGCCTCAAGCGGATGTGCAGGGCTTCTTTGATCAGCAACACAGAGTTCTTGGAAGACATAAGAAGACATTTAAAATATGTATAGTTTTGTTTTGGCCATATCTCCTCACAGAAACTGAAAGTAGAGGAGATTCACATACATTTTCTTATTTTTTCTCCAAGGATCACAATGGTATACATTTAATTCACACCTCTGTGACCCCTACTACTTTGTAGGGGGCCCATTATAGGGGACATATAAAATGTATATAGTTTTGGCCATAATTCCTCACAGAAACTGAAAGTAGAGGAGCTTCACATATGTTTTCTTAATTGTTCCCCAAGGATCACAATGGTATATGTTTCACACCTCTGTGACCCCTACTTCATGCAAAACATATTGTATAACATTACATTACATCGAGGGTTAATTACTCTGCCAAGTGCAAAGTATGGTGGGCGAGTAGAGATGCGGATCACAATCTGGGCAAAATTCGGCACCTCTAATTTTTTGGCATCCCTTCGCAGAAAGAGGCACAACAGTCTCTAATTTCGGCAAGGGGAATCCCAAAAATTTCAATAATTCGTCTCTTTTATTGCGGCACCTCAAGCGTACCGCTTTCGCGCACGAAGAGTCAGAGATCTGGACAATTCTACCACAAAATTTTACCAAGGGAGGCTTACAGCTCCGAGGTTAGTAGAGTTTGTGTAGCCTCTGTACAAGTAGAGATATGAGCGTTAAAAACAGATGGCACAATCGAGCGATGAGAACACGAGTTACAGCCCGTTCTTTCGCTCGACGGCAGCTCCCACAACTCATCCTTAGATATGTGCTGCAGATAGAGACATCATTCTCCTGACGGCCAGTAGTTTTCTTCCTGACTACTATAGTACCACTACAACCTCGGATTCATCATCTCGGCAGATCGCCATCGCGTGTCTGCGGTGTTCATTGTTGCTCTAATACAGAGCGATGAAGTGGCTTTTTCAATGTGCAGCTCCGACAGTATACGTAGATAGAGTAGCCTCGCACCAGTCTCGACAAGGTCCCAAGGAGGAAAGACATAGTATCGACGCTCCTTCTCTGTTAACGAAGTGACACTTCTAATTATTCAGCACTTCCGCGTTTCAGTAGAAATTCTGCAATTTCAGCTCTAATTATTTCGCCGAGATGTGACAATAATTATTCTTTACTGCTGAAATTTTAGACAATATACGGTAGTTGTAGGCTGTCTCTGAGTTTCAAGTGCTCATGTCTATGTCAAATGTAGGTAGACAGACTGGAACAGTGAAGGTTATGAACTCACTGGAATACAAAAGTAATGTCTGTAAGGGTAAGGTCAGCATCACAGATATCGCCACAGTTAGTCACCAGCCTCACCTAGGGAATAACAAAACACAGCTAATAGCAGATGTGAGGCTGTATGTGGACTAAATATTTAAGGGATGAGATTTTACTTGGGCCTTAATTCTAAGGTTACACGATAAAAGTTATGTACCCTGCACTCGTGCTGCATGCAGTCCACCCTCTATGAGTTAACACAAAATTGATCCAGGGGGTACAGAGATAGAGCTTTGGGCAGGTTCAATGGGTAGGATGCATCTGAAAAACCAATTTTTTTGGAGGCTCTCATGGGAGGGGTGGGGTTCACTGTCTACTGGTGAGTGCATTATCTACCCAAAACCGTTACTATATACACTAACTAGCCACACTGCCAACTAATGTCTAAAATATTTAGTGCTCTTACTGACCTGAGACAGCCTTCAGTCTAGTGGGTGTCACTTAGAAAGTATGTACTGGCTTTAAATTAATGCTTAGGCCATAATATTTAAATTCATTGTTTCACAGGCAATCAATCCATGCTGGCATGTGCTATTTAATTTATGATCATTGTACCATCACTTTTTCCACAGGAAATCGCATAAAAACAGGTTATAAAAAAAGCTCAAGGAAGTAGTAAATCCTTTTACAATGTTATCAGGATTTCCACAATGCACACACACGTCATTGAATGCTTCGGAAGAGTAGTATGGAGTCTCCACTTTATCGGTACAGGTTAGTTTTGCTCGAATAATACACGACCAAAGAATTCTTTCTGTTGCTGCCAATGAAGTCACTCAGCTAACTTCCACAGCTATAAAGTACATCAGCGAGCAGTTCCTGCAAACACACTTCATCACACATCTTGAGCTTGCACTTGGTGTAGATCACCCTGGGCTTCAGGACTTCACAACACCGCATGGTCATGCACACATTTCTAGCATACTGAGCATTCGATTGAAAGGATATTCCATGAAGTTTCCTGCTTCCTTCAGTCAGTGATGGACGATACCGATCTGTGGTTGGAGTCCCATACAACTCCTCAAAATCCTGATAGTGTTCTCCTGTTGCATCAGGGACTGGATCATGGAGGGTATCAAAGACCTCTGATGCCAATCGGGGAGGGGTGCAGATGGAACATGCATGAGAACCACATTTCTTTATGACCTTTGCTGGCAGCAGTGATCGAGAAACTTCTTCAGGCCTGACCATCTCTCTACGATTGTAGCATCAATTCTAAGAATATTGCTCCAGAAAGTATCAATTTCAGCTTGGGTCTGACAAAGAGTGACTCCAGGAGAGCCTTAGCAGGTTGCATCCCATCAAGGAGGGCACTTCGTAGCTCTAGACACGCTTCACAAGCTTCCCGAATCTGCTTAATATTGTTGTAGCCGAATATTTTCTTCTCAAGCTCTTCTGGCCACCGCTTATAGAGCTAGGTTGATGATTGACATGATTCTCTCAACGGGGTTCTTCCAGGAATGATAAGATGGTGTACGTACGGCAACCAACATAACAAGATCCTTCTCAAGGAACAAGCAGGTAAGTGCTAGCTTTGTGGCTAGAAATGATGTGTTGTGGTCAGGACCACCATCAGTGTACAAACACAGAAAAGGCTTGTCATCGTGGCCATAAGAAGAGAGAACCTATATAAAGGTAAGATATTTAATAATAAATGATGTACCTATAAAAACATCTAAGGCTTGTAGGTTGATGTCCAAAGGGAGATGACTCTCAAGGAGGTAATTTAATCACCTACTTGAGAGGTATCTGCGGATAACCAACCTGCAATGAATGGGTTTGTATGCAGGGGAAAAAAGTGTGATGGGTACCAGGCTGGAAGGCTGTACTCATGCACCATGTACCTTGGAGAGCTCACCAGCATGTCTCAGTGCTGAAGAAGGCTCCAGTGCAAGGTCTTTCAACCAAATGCACACTTGTCCACAATGAAATGAGTCATCTGGGGTAGCAGGAATGTCCACTAGAAGATCCACGCTTGGGACAAGACTAAATCATGGTCTGAAACAGTGAAGGCTTTGTCAAGTGAGACCAGGACAGCTTTTCCACGTTTGACTGCTGCAACAGGGTAGTTCGGCTCTCCCACTTTGCAGTGGTGTTTGTCGTCCAGTGAGGCAAATGTACAAGACGAGGAGTACCTCACAGCAAAGGATTGGAGGTACCGATAAAGAGCTGAAGCATAATGAGCATCGGGGTGGAACTTCCACAGCTGCCTCTCCAGAACCATGTGTTGCACTCTCAGACGGCATGCATACTGTGAAGCTGACTGTTTGGAGGGGTCTTTCGGCCAGAACTGGTATCGCAGCCAGGTTTCTGAATGTATGGGAGTTTCTTTAGGACAGCGCTTTGCCACTTCAGTGAGCAAATCTTGAGCAGAAAGAGCTGAAGCAAGGTAAGTAATGTCTCCATGCCGCCTCTCCTGAACCACCAGCTCAGTTACACTCTCCAGATACTGCTTACATTCTTCCCAGAACTTTGAATACTTTTCTGGTCGCCCTTTGTTCAACTCCCTCAGATCACATACAATTGATGGATCTTCACAATCCAGTACGAGGCAAACACGAGCATCAACTTCAGCTTCATTGGCAGTGTGGCTTGCTGATGCATCTCCAGTTAGATGTCTGTAGATTTCACAGAGGAAAGCAGGCTTAACACCACAGATACGTCCAAAAGTCCTCGTGGCCTCCTTCTGCATGGCACGAATGTGGTACACATCAATCTTATCCTTAATGGACTGTGCAGCCTTCATGTTCCTCTCAAGCATATCACTGGGACTGGTTCCCACAGGAATGTGCCGCACAAAATGATGTGTTCCCAAATTGTTGCCGTATGCATGGCTAAACATCATTGCAGATACCACAATCGTGTCAGGCAAGCAGTCCAAGCAGTACCTCAGTTTGCACACATCATGAGGACGCAGATCATTCAGGAAGGTCGGGCTAAATTTAATTTGTAGTGCTCAGACAGGGCTGGCTTCACTGATATCTGTGGATTTAATACCTGAAAAGATTCAGCTTCTGATGGTGATCGAATTGGAAACAATTACTGATGGTGCCCAGTAACTTTCTTTCGCTGCTGGTCCAGGTAATCACAGTAGGATGGTAGGTTGCTTGCCAAGACTTTTATAGCCTGGTTGACTTCTGACCACCCTGCCTTATTCAGCCAAGGCTCCTCACTGATACTAAACAGATCCATGCTGTAGGTACGCAGCTTTGTAGAGTCCATAGGTGGTCGCTTGTGCCCATGGCTTTCAGAAAAAAGGCTAGAAATCATGAGACTTCAATTCTCCAGGGTCTTTGCATGCCTGTCAGTATACCACAAGACATTAGTCATGAGATTAAGAAACTTTCCCCCAGTGTTTGAACAGAGTCAGGACTCCAACCAAGTTACTTTTGCTCAAGTGACTCAATTAACTTGTTCTTCATCTGATCTTTGCTGTTGTGTTCAGTCACTTTACTAGGGACATGCTTGGTTAACTGGGCACTCATCATCAGCTGGAAAGTGTCACGTGGTTACTGTACCTCGCAACTTAGAACGGTTGGGGGATCTTTCGGAGTAATCACAAACTTCAGGTATTTGTCAAACGACAACACTTCCCCAACTCTTGCACTTGAATAAGATGTCTGGAATGGTCCAGAGGTAGCCGATGCAATGTAGCAGTTGAAAGGCTGATCATGGAGTTCATCGGGGAACACAAAACTTGAGCAGCCTTCCATCTGTTGCTCTGCAAACTGTTTGAATACTTCCGCAATGGTAGCTATTTCATTCACAGGATGTAATCCCCAGTTCTTTAGCACTTTCAAACCCACGCAGATCTACACCGACAAGATGACCATCTTCTGCGCTTTTTCCAGACAAACAGCTATAGGTCGAACGGCTAGCTAGGCTACAAAAACCGATAGCTAGTAGCACGAGGTAATAGCTGGATGAGGCATTTTCACATGCGCAAGCGGAGATGGATCATGTGACGAGCATGAATATAATTAAGCAAATATTAAACAATTTCCATGTGAACGTCAAATAGCATGCGCGATTGCCTGTGAAACAATAAAATTTATTATTATGGCCTTAAGCTAGGCAGTATGATTATATATACACCTCATAAAACTCATGCAACATATAGCAGTACCTGCAGCTGTGTATCACCCAGCTGTCTCACACGGGGGACCCCCCTAAGACTGGTGAGAGTCTGGTTCCCATCTCCCATGCTCTCCGAATGGTAAATCTGTTGTACCTGAAAATCAAGCACCAGTGTATCCAGAGAACTGATATCATCAAGTCTCTGTTGAAGGGCGGAGTGAGAAATTGTAATAATTGAGAACGAACTAAGTTGCAGTGATAAAAAACAGCTAGCAGCATTCAAAAGTGCTCAAATTGGCACCCACCACTATCTTTAGATATGTACCTATATATAGAGCCATGGACACGTACTTTCAAGAGGTGAGACAGAGAAGTCAAACTCACAAAGACAAGCACATTGAGCATCTCTTCTGTAGCAACTCCAGCATCACTGAAGGTTATCTCTCCAGAGAATTGATTGGCCATGTCAGGCAGATCAAAGAACAGTCGCTGCTCATTACTGATCACCTCAGTGAGTGTGTAGTTAACAGCTAGGGAGGGAAGATCAAAGGGTTGTCGAGACAATACAGCGAGAGTACAACTAACATCTTATAGTGAGGGAGGAAGGAGTTAGTTAATTAACGCAAGTTTTGAAGATGCCTTGTAATACTGCATTCAAAATGAATGGCTAAGGGAGGAACAAAGGAACAGATTAATCAATCCGCTAAGCAGTAGAATAAGGGAGGAGAGACACTCACTGAACATGAAGTTGACAGCTAGGAATGAATAATGTTAAGTAGTAAGCAGGAGAGTACACCAATATAAAACCGACTGATAAGATAACTTACTCAGTGCTCCATCCAGTCCTCTGCCAGTGTAGTTTCCCCGGATTGTTAGAGAGAAGCTGAAAGGAGACATTAAAATACAGATCAAAGAGATCATACAAACCTTGTTTGCTGATACTTCATTGATCATTGAAAGCACAGAACATTTCCTGAGCACTCCGGATATTGCAAGTGAAGCAAGATTGTGGGGGTGAGCACTCTGGAATTCCCCCTCTGCAAGAGTTTAAATGCGCTGTTACCAAGTCACAATTTTTTCCCAAGAACTACACTCTTGCTGTAGCCGCAATCCAATTGTAATTAGCGCCCACTTACAAAATTATGGCAGCTATCTAATCAATTAAGGATGTGTGTGAAAGTCACCAGATTGTCTGATGTGGTTGAGTGGAGGATTGGGTAGTATAGTTTCTCTTGACATGTGTCACACATGTGGCCCCGACTGGTGTGCAGATGCCACTATAGTGACATTCTTTACTTACAGTGAGTGTTACATATAATTCGTCAAATTTTGGACACCATATATTACCGAACATGTAAAATTTCAAGCAAGACTCTGAAATTTCTGCGATACCAAAGTTACTGTCGCAAACGAATACGCGAGCATGTTGATCTTTATCATGTGCAAATGATCATCTTGATGTCATTTCCAGTTATGTAATGCAATTGTGTGTGCGACACAGCTGTCAGATCTAGAGGCGAAGGAAGGCAGCAAATCTATGTCTCTTGCAGCTATGCTTCTGAACCTGTTCGTGCCAAAGACTAAACGCCTAACAATGTTTCCATCAAAAGGCTGAGCGGTGTGTAGCCATTTTTCAAGTGGTCCCTGCATGCCTATGCATTATTAGTCACGTGAGAAAATATACTGGCCAAGGTATGTCAAGCTAGATGTCAAGCAAGTTCTGATTGCTAACTGGAAGTGCACTATGAAATTGCTGTGTCAGCACTTTCGCTGGACGCTGTACATGATAAGACTGTCTAGCCAAGCTGATCCATTCAACAGCTGTATTTAGCTTAGACTGACCTGTTGCTGAGTATAACCTTCAGTTGGATGATTTATGTAAAAACACCTGGCTGGTTTTTAGATATGAAATATCAGCCTTGTTTACTTATAGTGAGTGTAAAAGAGTGGATCTATGTTGCCACAATTTTTATCAGCCAGGTGCGCACAAAATGCGCGACCAGCTGGTAGATTAATTCGTCAAATTCCGGACACCACATAGAGTAAGTAATGGGTATTCGTACACGCTAGTGCCATATGCATAAATTACCAGAAGTGGGTGGGTCTGTTGTATCGATCAAAGGTCCCACCCAATTGCGGTAATTTATGTGTACGGTGCTAGCGCGTCCAATTATACCTGTCGTCCGAGTATTCATTACTTACTCTATTACTGGACACATACAATTCTGAGCAAGACTCTGCAATTTCAGCGATACTTTTAAGCAAAGTGAACCGGTTCATGCCACAAACTGAATGTCCAAACAATGTTTCCATCAAAAGGCAAAGAGGTGTAATAGTTTTTTGAGTGGGTCCCTGCCTACGCGTTATTAGTCACGCAAGAAAATATACTGTGGACACCCTTGGAACGAGGCTAGGTCTGCTTATATGTTCATAGAATCAGTAATTCGGTGTTTGATGACAGTGACCGCTCCGGACGGTCTTATACTTGCCACCGCCGTTCATCAGTACGGTAACACCGCAAAGTTTATATAACCCATGGGCCAGCGTTTGCTGGGGTCCCTTTAGCATTGTTTGGAACAAATTTTATTGTTATTGCTAGCAGTTGGAATGCTGGAAAAGAGTAATTATTGTACTAAGATTGCTTTATGGTTTTCGAATTTGCATGTTTGTATGGGTGCCGATAGGTGCAATGATTGCATCATAACCGTTATTACGCGATAGTAGTCTACCAGTCCATGATCCAGCGAAGCTGCTGACAATTTGTAGGCCAAGGTTCATCAAACTAACTTAGTTTTACATTACCTAAATGGCGAAGAAGCGTAGATAGCGATACACATGCTATGGCTTGATGTTAAGAGTGGTAACAGGAGGCACAACAAACAAAATCACTGCGTCTGCACTTACGGCTGTTTCATGTAGGTTTGAGCACTCAATGCCACACCTCCCCCAGCGTATATTGCTTGCAGTACATGCGCAGGGGGAGTATGGAAGCTAGCTTGTATAGATACAGTCTATTAACCCCAACCTGGTATTTATCACGGTTGTATCTGTTGCTGAGCATTGGCTTGGATAACTCAGAATGTCAAACTAGAATAGCCCCGGCTAGTCTTCAGATATGAAATATTAACCTTGTTTGATATGTCTGCCTGAGTTATTGGAAATGTTTTACAGAACCCAGTGAATGCTGATAACATGCAGTATTCATCAATGTGCCAATTTATGTTATTTTACAGTAACTGTAGCTGGCTATATAATGATATCATCCCCCAAGCTATTATCTTTTTTCCTCAGACTGTTCGATATTAAATGATAACACAAACAACTATTATTAGCTAGCCACAAGCATAATACAATACAATTCTGCCAATATTATTGGCAGAATTGTATTTGCTTTGCCATGTGACATCAATAAGTAAAGGTTGATCTTAAATTAATTTTGCTGTTTTCCACTGGACTAGCTATAACTGAGCTGACTTACCAAGGGTAATTTGTGATGTCGCCAACGTACGTGCAGACGTCACTCCCCTCCAGGTTGAGACGGGACATTGCTACCAGCTCCACATACACATCAGCCACAGGGATAGACCTACAGGGAAGAGGGAGTGGGAAGGTGAAAGGAGGGAGGGAGGAAGGGAAGGAGGGAGGGATGGAGGGAGGGAGGGAGGAAGGGGGGTAAAAGAAAGAGGGGAACGATGAAGGGGAACAGAGAAAGGTGAATAGGGAAGACGAAAGTTGGAGGAGGGAGGGAAAAGCAAGAAAAAGTGGGGGGAGAGGGAACACAGGAAGGGAGGGGGAGCTTGAGGTACATAAGGAATAGCAGAATATTTTATGTGACATGGAGTATGTACAAATAGTTTTCAGAATAAATAAAATGGCTTGTGTGTGTGGTAGTACAGACTGAACATACGTACAAATAGCTGCAATACATACCTAAGAACAACCACAGTCTGACTCTCATAGGCTCCAATAACCAGATCTGTAGGAGAATATACATATGCTGTTATGATCACTGTACAATATACATGTAGAACTATCCCCTACACCTCTGTATTCAATACAGCAACTCCAAACTGCAGGATGACGGACAGTTGGTAGGGATGGGCATTCGTTAGAGGTACCATGTATGTCCACACAATGCTAAACTTACACTTCAAAATGTGATGAAAGTAAATCTCTAAGTGGAATAAGTCATACGTGGCAGTCTAATAAATACTACGTTTGGGCGTAGCATATTTAATGGTGATGTTTGGGTGTAGCATATTTAAAGGTGATGATTCTCAAGAGAGTGATTAGCTAGGTCCTATTATATTGCCACTAGCAGGTTTAGTAGCTACGTACATAAATTTTGTCTACTGCTGCTCTGATCAGGAGCTCCAGTGGGTAAGAGCATCTGACATAGTGATCAGAAGGTCCTGGATGCAATCCCCAGCTGCATAGGCTCCAATGTTTTCGGAGTTTCTTCAATGTTTCTTTGATAATTCGCATATGGAAAAACCACTTTAGTGTGGTCTATTTAGAATCCCAATCATTCGTATTTTACCATTAAAGTTGGTGCCAGATTCACATTGCTCAATGATCTTATGCCTTACAGTGTCCCAGAGATAGAACAATCACAGATGGACCCTAGATGGACCCCTATAGGTATGCCACTCATCTAGTCTTGTGTTTTTGTGCTTGCTTGGTACTTTATCTAGCTCATTCTAGACATGAGAGGTATGTAGAAGGATACAAACGAGCATAACATATACACAGCACTAGTGAGAATAGTTGCGGTTCTCATGATCAGAAAACAACAAGGTTGATATTTAAAACCGCCAGGGGCAGTGCTATTTGGACATTCTGAGTTAACCAAGCCAATGCTCAGCAACATTGACAAATACAGCCATGGAGCAAGTTGGGTATAATTAGCCTCATGCCCAGGCTTTCCTCGCCCACGCAATCTGGGCAAGGAAAACCTGGGTACAAGGCTAGGCTATATCTATAAGAGCTACGTAGCTTCCAGGCTGGGCATGTACTGCAAGCAATATACGTAAGCTAGGGGAGATCTGGCATCCAGTGCTCCCACCTACATGGCATTTACAGTGATAAGTCCAGACGCAGCAATTTCATTGCACCTCCAGTTAGCAGCCACAACATCGACTAATAGCATATGTATTGCTAACTACACCTCTTTCAGCACGGCTAGCATTTACAATGTACCCGTACAGTGTCATGTGCATACATGCAGGTCTCATCTGGGATTGGGGGGAGGGGGGGGGGGGGGGGGATATTCACCCTCCATGGAAATCTTAATTAACCCCAAGACTTGAAACACTGCACAGCAAAGTCCACATACCGTTATATTGATTGGCATCGACGTCGACTCCACCAGACAGAGACCATCCAAAGGTCTTTAGCTCATTTAGCCCATTCACCCGAGACACCATCCTATCAGCAGTAATCTAGAGAGGCAGAGAATTTCTTAAGGATACATACTGGAAATTGCATGTCCTAAGGCTCCATATACAATGTGTGCACATATGTTTGTGAAAACCCAACACTTCGTATGTTTATGAATGAGCTAATTTTAATTCGCAGAAACAAAAATTATGGTCTTCTATAACATTTGTGGGGAGTGGTCAAATCTAATAATGGGAAGTCTAGTCTCATTCCCAGGCTTCGTACTGCAAGCGACAAAAGCTGGGGAGAGATCTGGGAATGAGGCCAGTGCGTCTACACTAGGATGGATCCAGAGAGAACTGCAGACTTTTTAAATTAGCATGGTTTAATTTGCCCCCAGCTGCGGCTTAGTACTTATACTGTAGCAAGAATCATTCCCTTCTCACTACTGGTTAACCCACAGCCGTATAAGGATACGTAGCACAGTAGTGTGTGCATGTGTATTCTAATATACAGGCAAGGATCCAGGTAAGGGCCTTATTGTCTTCTGGCCTCCTCTCCCTCCCTCCATTGTCCCCCCCCCCCCTCCCCCCTCCCCAGATAAGTGAATACCCACATAGCTCTAATAAAGCACATGTACCAAAGCAAGAGAATCAAGTGAAAGTGAGATAGCGAGGTAACAGGCCATTCATTATTGTACTCGTCACTGTACAGTCTACACGTACGTAGGGGTTAAATTTGTTTGACACATGGGCGTACCAGAAGTAGCCATTTTATGATGGCTGATGGTAAATATAATGGTGTCAGTGTGCACAAAAGCGCTGTATCTCTGTCAGGAGGTGGTGAGTTACAGTAAAAATCGACATACACCTGGAATGAAGGCCAAAGTCCACAAAACTAGTTTAGGTTAGCGTCAATTGGTTGGCTAGGTCCTAGTGCTTTCGGCAAGTGCATGTCAGCCATTTTCGCATTTCAAGCAACTTAGAATTTTGTACATGTACATTTTGATACAAGACAAATCTGCTGGTCCTGTAGCACTCTACTAGAGATGAAAGTATTCCGTTTTTGTAAGCCAGAACATCACAGTCCCCATGTAACTCAGGATATGGCAGTTTAAATTTCAATTTTTTGGAACTGTAGTTCTGATACCTAACCTCAAATCAACACCAGACTTGCTGGAGAAGAATCTGTAGCTATTACTTTACCGCTTGCTGCAAATTTCAGCTGTCTAGACCTTAAATAGAAGTTAGATACCGAGACCAAGGGATCTACGAGATTTAGAAACCTGAGGGCCCGAGGCTGTAGCGCACGAGCGAAGCGAGGGCGCTACTAAGTGCCCGAGGGTTTTTAAACCATTGACCAAGTGATCAAGTTTTCTAATGAAATTCAAACTATCAAAGTCAACCATGACCAACCCCCCTCTGATATTCACACGCTGAGGATTGTACTAATTATAACATATACCTGTATGGTCCCTTTGTACTTTCTGGAAATAGAGAGAGTATGGCAAGGACAAGCAGTCTACAACCCTCAGCACATATAGTACAGAGTTGTAGGGTCTCACTTTATGGGCACTTGTCCACACTTATACTCGACACATGAGTTTGCATCTTCATCATCGATATCCTTATACGGGAATAAATGTACATGTGAATACATCCACACATACCTCAAACGGTTTCTGTTCAGCAATCTGGCTGATGTCACTTCTACCATAGTAGATGAACACTGTCCCAGTGTTAGTTCCCGTACCAGAGACTGCATAGGGAGCCCCAATAGCAATATCTGTGGAGGAGATAACCCTTCTAAAATTTCCTCTGAACAATTTGTATAAGCAGAATGGTCCACTGTCATAGTAGTGTTCCAGGGAGTTTTGTGCTTGGATATCATAACCCTATTGTTTGGTAGCTTAAATAACCTTTCCTCATCAGAGACACCTTGCAGCCAGTCTGAGCTGCAATCTAATGGCAATCTCAATTCCTAAGAATGAATAAGGTGCTTATGACGAGTAAGGTTATCCAAATACTTTTTCTTCACGCTGGACGTGTGGAGATACGTGTAGTAATGAGACTATAATACACACTGTGTAAGAACTCCAAGTACATGTATTGTATACCAAAACAGTCTCATAACCAATCTCAAACCCATGGTGGTATGCACTCGATTCTCCCTAGAATGCCTTTGATGCACATACTTTCTTTCCCACTGATAGCAAAATGTAAAGCGCTATTAATATTAATATACCCACACCTTCATAGCCGTCATTGTCCACATCCCCAAGGCTGGTGAGAGAACTCCCAAACCTCCCCCTGGCAACGTCCCCCTCAAGGATGATGGGAGTAGAGTCCAGATTGCCATCCTAGGGGACCACAGAAGCTGAGAGTAATCTGTTCTCACACACTGTCAGTCACTTGTAGTCTTATTAATATTCCGAGGTCAACACACACATTTCACTTTTGCTACTGTGGGCCTTGCACAGTTTTTTTAAAGTGAATTATATATGGGTAGAGCAAAGGATGGCTGCGCTTCTCTACCTTCTGCTCACTCGGTACTCAGTTTAAACCTGGCTAAACCAGTCCTAAAGAGTAGCTACAAGAAGTGTAGATCTTTTTAATGCCATTGAAATGACAACCGTCCTCAGCCACACTCATTTTTCACCCTTCTATCCCTACCATAACAGTCTTTCTGTCAGGTGGTAGGCATTGCGTGAATGGTACATTTTCCCTAGAGCCAGACGTACGTATGTGTGACAGGATGCCAATTACAATATTTATAGTACTGGCTCTCTACCATTAAATATAAGTCATACGTACAATGCTGCACCGACTTCCTCACCACTTGGTCATTAATTTCTGGTGAGAAAATTGCCTTCTGTCACACACATGAAACAAGGTTGATATTTAATAATTATTTCATCAAACTAAATGTTTGTACTCAGCAATAGGTCAGTCCAAGCTAAGTACAGACATGGCATGGATCAGCTTGTTAATTTTGCACAGCTTCCAGCAAAAGTACTGACTCGGCAATTTTGGGGTGCCATATGCCAGTTAGCATCATCTCTACCTACCACGTTTTGCCATTAATGCAAGCTAGCTTGATGTAACATGGGGCCTGTAAACTTCCAGTAGCTTCCACTGTGCTCATGGCTATAGTAATTATGCAAGATTATAACTTGGAACACATGGTACGTAAGTGTGGGCGCACGAACAAACAAACATACAGGAAAAAGGAATCAGCTGAGCACACGTTTTGTGTGACCCCAGCTGGTAAAAAGCACCAACAAGTACACAGCTGTAAACATGAAACATACAGGTGGGGCTGTGGGGATGACGCTAGGTCACTAGGCTCCACCCTAAAAGGCCAACAGGTTCAATCATACACAAAGTGTCCTCCCCCTACATATGTGGATGACATTATGAGTCATGTAAACATTATTGGTATTGCCACAATAATTGACAATGTTTTAATAAAGCATATTATGCTTGTATCTGACCTGTAGGTTATTGAAGATGTAGACCCGTCCGCTTTCTACCTTGCCCCGGGGGATGTCAGTGTACATAGGAGCACCCACCACTAGATCATCATAGCTGAAGGTTTGAGTGGGGAGGATGGATTGGTCGGTGTAATGGTTAAACACACTCCAAAAGCAAGTACGTACCTAGTTCATTTTTGATGGTAGGCATCGATAGTGTATATCATGGAGTGCGGTAGTACTCCATATATAGGGATGGCACTGAATTTCATGGAGTATAGCACTCATACCAGAGCGTTTTCAAAGAACTGGAAGTTTTTGGCAGTGATTTATTAGCGCTGTCGAGTGAATGCTTGCCGTTGCACGCCATTTTCATTAATAACAATTAATAACGTAACCGGAAGCTCAACTATTGAGTATGTGTTTTCATCAGCTTGCATTGATATAGGGATGACAATCCGTAAGTGTATTGTGGTGTCGTTCCTACCTTGTTTGGTTGCTATTTTGGCATTCCATCCCTATGTGTTCTTTAAAAAAAATTTAACGTTTTTTTGTTACTTTCTCCTATTAGCCTAAGATTATACTTATTCCTTTAATGTTTGCTTATCTGTCCATCTGTATGAGTGTGTGCAAAAACTCTAAAAATATCTGTTGGTAAAAACAGCCAATGTCAGTACAGAATATAATTACCGAGCGCAGCGAGGCCCATAATCGCGACATACGGGCTCAAAATCTCAGCTAGCGTTTATATATATAAATATATATATATATATATATTTGTCCGTCCCCTCCCAAGGGGGGGCCCCCCGGGGCAACGGCACGTGTTCAAAATGGCGCCTTTGGCAGTTACGTGGATGCCGTCTTCAAACTTGTAGTGCACCAAGTCAGAGAGTTGGACAAGTCTACCGCATGGTTTTACCAAGGAAGGCCTACTACAGCTCCCAGGTTAGTAGAGTTTATGTACCTGTTGTGTAAGTAGAGATATGAGCGCTAGAGACGGACGGCACGATCGAGCGATGCGAACGTGAGTTTTAAGCACTACAGCCCCTCTGTCTACTTTCTCATGGCATCCGTGGCTGATTCTCAGAAAATCTTGTAGATAAAGACATATCTCACCTGGATGTCAGTCGTTTTTCGTACCTGCTCCAAAATTACTACTTTCCTGTTCAGCTATTATTCTCGCGACTAGCTGACTCGCGAAAATAGTCGGCCTGTGTGCATCGGGGGCTACCCCAGTCCCAGTCCGCATCCCGTGTGCAACCCGGGGTGTGATGATGTCAGGAAATGGTGCCTCCCGAGGATAATTATGTTAATACACATGATACAGCTTAGAGATCTAATTTTGAAGGCCAGTTGTTGTTTTTATAGTAGTGTAGCCTCAATACATAACAACTACCTGTTTATGCATGCCTCTGGTAGCCACGCGAGGCATACTACGCTTGTGTATTCCTAGTACATACAGAGTGGGATATTATACATTTGCAGGTGTTAGCAAACCACACAACAGGTTAGGGCATTGTGTAGGAAACAGAACTGCCCTACCATTACACCAAAGCCACACAAAGTTAATTGCCTAATTTTACCAGCCGGGTGCACGCTTCACGTGCACTCAGCTGGTACTAAGATTGCTTTATGTTCCCGCGTCTGTCTGTGTGTGTGTGTGTGTGTGTGTTTGTCCACAATTATCACGTGCGCTAAATTATGTCATTGCGTTACTATGCCACTATAGCCACGAGCATAGTGGAAGCTACTGGAGCTTTGTAGGCTCAGTAGTCCGAGCTAGCTTAGCTTTGTGTTGCCTAGATGGCTAAAAAGTGGTAGGTAGCGACGATAACTCTATTGTGGAAAGTTCTGATGACTAAATGGAAGCGCACTATGAAATTGGTGTGTTACCACTTTCACTGGAAACCATATGAGATGAGATTGTGTAGCCAAGTTGATCCATTCCACAGCTGCATTTAGCATAGACTGACCTGTTGCTGAGCACAACCTTCAGCTGAATGATCTGTATAAAAAATACCCAGCTGGTTTTTAGATATGAAATATCAGTCTTGTTGTCCTACAAGTTACGTACGTACTTGAAAATCACTAGGAAGTGATATGTGTGCTGTGCATGCTTGTCTATGTATCTCCGCAACGTGTTAATGCTAGGCATAATCTAATTGAAATGTGGGTGATCTTACAGAAGGCGTTATACTCAGACTGCTCTAGTTCCTACTCAGACTACTGGCGGAATTCATTCTAAAAGGATTGCAGCATGTCAACACTTGAGAAAGTGATGACAATGGTGCATCAGATTGGCAGAATGGTACACGCACCCTCTAGGCCCTACCCCAACTCTAGTCACAAGCCCTACCCTAACCCTAAGATACGTATAAGCTCTAATAAAGCACAAGTACCAAAGCCAGAAAATCGGAGACAGAAGAGTATCTACCTCCACCCACAAGGTAACATACATACAGTGTACAAAATGTATATGCCAAACTAGACTGCAATTGTAATGAAAAAATAACCTACATATCTAAAATCTCCATACTACGGGTATCTGTAAAAGACAGACTCTGGACTCTGGACTGGACTATGGACTGGACCATGGACTGGACTATGGACTGGACTAGGTCTAGATTTTGTTTTAGTTCTGCCGCCAATAGCTGATTACAGTTCTGAGACGTTAGTACCTTCAAGGAAATTGACTGCATCCCACCGTTGTGGCATCGAGGAGGCCACAAAGCTGGAGGCTATGACGTCGTTCCACAATTGCATTTTGCACATGATAGAATTCTGGTATACGCATACGTAAATTAAAGCAGCAGTGGGTCAGTTTCACGGTCTAGGATCACCTGTAGTGCTCGCTAAGAGTTTCTGTAAGTTCAATAATTTGCAAAATCGTACCGTGCCATGTTTTCCAGTGTCCTTTGGTGGCTGAAAATGCAACAGACGCAGAAGCAGTGTTGAAAGCCGTTCGATACTGGTAAGCGAGTGCATGAAGGCTGATTCCAGCCTTTATCAATTTTCTATTATAGATTCTTATATGGAATCTTGCAGTGTTGAAGTGTTGATATACATTATGCCTACTTGCTTACAGGTACAATCTACGAAGCTAGTAACAATAGTGGACCAACCGCTTAGCATTCTTACCTAGAAAAACGGTGGTACAGTCAATTTCTTTGAACCACCCCACTGGTACTAACGTCTCAGAACTGAAGCACCTATTGGCAGCAGAATTAATCAAAATCTAGACCTAGTCCAGTCCATAGTCCAGTCCAGTCCAGTCCAGAGTCCAGCTTCTACAGAAACCCCCATACTACTGCGCTGGACTCCAAACTATACAAGTAGTGGCCCGCCCTCTCTGTCGGCTTCCATAACGACCAGCAACAAATAATATTGTAGAAATGTAGACTCACATACACATGTACAAGGAATGGATTATCCAACACATGATAAAAAATTAGGCAACACTCTATGTATCTTAAGGCATAACTCCTAATGCAATGGACACACACACACACAAACACACACACAAGCGTATTCCACTTACTTGTCACCGTTCAGATCAGTTGCGACCACAGAGAAGCCAAAGAACTCTCCAATCTGTCAATCAGGACACATGATGAATTATTTAGCTAAGACAGTAGCACTCTACTAAAGGTAACTACTGTACAATTGGATTACTACATCCACCTACATGACATTCATATATGCTCCCTCCTTCAATTCTTACCTCCTACCTCTTCCACCCACTTACCTCCCTCACACTACACCAGCCCCTCTCACCCTCCTACCTCCCTCCACCCCTCCCTTTCACCTACCCCTCATACCTCCTACCTATGTATCTACCTACCTACCTCTCGTGAAAGGAAGTTGTAATACGTATTAAGAAGTTCTCAAAATGACAAGTAAAAAGGGCGTGAAATTAAAGGTTTATTTGGAAAGACTTATAAAACAGCATTACTCATCACCGTTGAATGGCTTATGTATGCAAGTATTAAATCGTACTAATCTGCTAAGTGGTTGCTCAATTGCAAGTAAACTCAAGTAGACAATCTCTCCCTCCCTCTCCCTGGCTAACCTGCACTCCTTCGGCTGTTACCATCAGAAGCATATCGCTATTACTCATGGGTGGAGATGGCACTCCATACACATTAACCTACATATGTACACAAGAGAGAGGGTCAGAAACATAATGGCACAATAAAATGAGCATTGCATGTGTAGGTAGAGAAATATCATGCATACGTAAGTAACCGGTACAAATGTATGCATTAAAGCAGTACAGATTACTTGGGTGCTTATAATCATTAGTCATTATAAGTATAATCTTCCATGCAAGCTAATCCTTGTAGAATTTTGGTACTCTGCCATGTGTAAAAATTTAAGGGGGGTGCATACACTCCCATTTGCAAACCTATGTACACTCCCAAGTGTAAAGAAATGCAATGTAAATTATGTAATTAATGTTAAGTCCTGCATAAGTGGGAGGGTCCACAAAGGAGTACATTATATTGTAAACCCTAGGTCAAATGCTTCAGTTTCAGTGAAAATAGAGTAAGTAATGAATACTAGGACGACAGGTATAATTGGAGCTTCCCAATGCTGCAGAAATTTTACCGACAGTTGCTTTAAAGAAGAGACAGGGAATGGAGTCCGACAGTACATACGATTGTCCGATCTTTGACTTATTCGGACTTACTTTTGGAAGGCTATAGCTCCAGAACCAAGCAACGGAGGAACACCAAACTTGGAACTCAGAGTGCGAAGGGTCTGTGTATCGATCAAAGGCCCAACCCACTTCTGGTAATTTAGGCATACGGCGCTAGCGTGTCCGATTATACCTGTCATCCGAATATCCATTACTTATTCTATATGGCCAAAGTAATATGTGTCATCTTACTCTGGGGCTAATCATTGTGGTCTTCCATGGGTTTACTCTGGAGCTGCTTCATACAACATTTAGTATATTGAGACCCCACCCGGACTGATCCTTACCCATTGTATTTGCTTCTACGTTCACTATGCAAAATCTTGATGCTTGGGAGTGTGGTTCAATTAATGTTTTGGCATGAAGGAGGGGTCAGAAAGCACTCAAACATGTAATCCGTGGGTGAAAAATAAAAACAATATTATGTAATAAAATTATGTCCACTTTCAGTTTCTGTGAGATTTTGAAGTTATAGCCATAAGAAAACTATACATAATTTATGTATCCCCACATTTCCCCCCCAAAAAACAGTGTGTCTGGTAGCGAAGTGTCAGAGATCTAGACAAGTCTATCACACAGTTTTACCAAGGAAGGCTTACTACAGCTCCCAGACTGGAGAGTGTAGGGAGGTCAGTAGGGAATCTGTTGTAAATGTAACCGATGTTCACAGCAAGGTTAGGGTAGCTGAGAGGGAAGCAAGGAAGGTTAGGGTAGCCACTTGGAATTTCTCTGGAATCTGTAGTCAGCGTAAACAGAAGGAGGTTGCTGGGGTGCTGAAGAAAAATAATGTAGATATTTGTGCTGGGCAGGAGTCATGGGAAAAAGAAGAATCAAAGATTTATGTAGATGGGTACAAATGGTTTGGGAAACCTAGGCAAGGTTCTTCGGAGAGTAGGAGGGGAGAGGGGGGAATAGGATTCTTGGTAAAGGAGTGCTTAGCCAGTGGAGTAGAGCTTATTAAGGATGTTAGCTACGAACAAAGTATGTGGATCAAGGTGAAAGGTGAAAACGGTAGGAATACTTTATTTTTGGGTTGTGTTTACATGCCTACGGATAGCGAGAGTGTTTCAGTTATTGAAAGCAGTTACGAGGAATTGAAAGAGGATGTGCTGCGTATGAAGGAGCGTGGTCAGGTTGTGCTTCTAGGTGATTTTAATGCTAGGGTAGGAAGATCTTCTGAACTAGATGATGTAATAGGTATGTTTGGAGAAGGAAAATGCAATGCGAGTGGTAACAGGATGATTTCCTTTTTGACGGAGGTTGAGCTTGTAATTTGTAATGGTCGTGAGTTCAATGTGGAACCACAGTGGACTAGAGCTAGGCCTTCATTGAAGCAGAAGTCTATCATTGATTATATAGTTACTGATTCCAACTTGTTGCAGGTTTCAGGGAGTGTGCAGGTAGATGACACCGATATAGGGAAGTCGGATCACTTTTTAGTATGGATGGAACTGGGTCGGACTGTAAAAACTGCTAAGAAGCAAAAGCGGGTAATTAAGAAATGGCGCATTGAAAGATTTCAAGAGGAGGAAGTGAGGCAGCAGTATCAAGAAGCTTTGAGCGTAGAAGTAGAAGTATTTCAAGAAAGGATACAGACAAGGAAGCACCAGGGGCTAAGGGGGTCAGAATTAGTGAAGGCAGTGGTTCAGGATTGGGAAGACACAGTGAAGAGGGTAGCATCAAAAGAAATTGGGGAAAAGGTGATAGTGTGTGGCAAAGCAGCGAGATGGTGGGATGAAGAGATTAAAGATAAGATTAGGTTAAGAAGACAGGTTTACAAAGAGATTCAGAGTGGTAGGGAAGATAAATGGGGACAGTATTACAAGTTACGTTCAGAAATCAAGGAATTGGTACGTAAGAAGAAGTTAGATAGTTGGAATGAGGTGATAGAAAAGGCTAATAAAGATTTTGATGTAAACAAGAAGGAATTTTGGGCATTTATTGGCAGGACTTCAAAGGGTAGTCGTAAGAGCATTGCTTCATTAAGGAGTAGTTCAGGTTCATGCGTAACCAGTACAAAGGGGAAGCTTGAAGTTCTACATGAGCATTACGGTAAGCTGGGTACAGCATCAGTAGATGATCAGTTTGATGATAGCTGGAGAGAGCATATAGAGAGTAAGGTGACAGAGTACAGCGAGATGTCTAGTGCACGGAAGGATAAGGTTTTAGACAGGGATATAAGTTATGCCGAAATTAAAAAGTGTTTGAAAAGTCTAAAGAATAACAAAACTGGAGGTAATGATGGCTTAGTTGGGGAGCTTTTTAAGTATGGTGGCTCTGGAATGGCGAATCTGTTGAAAGCTTTATATGAAGTAGTCTGGACAGAAGAGGGTATTCCTACACAATGGAGGCAAGGATTAATTGTTAGTTTGTATAAGAAAGGTGATGCTGAGGATCCAGGTAATTACAGAGGCATTACTCTATTGAACGTTGTTGGTAAACTGTTTTGTAAGATTTTAAATAATCGCTTGGTAATAAGATTAGAATCGGAAAAGGCTCTTCATGAGGGGCAGGCAGGTTTTAGAGCGAAAAGAAGTTGTGTTGATAATGTCTATACTTTGAACGAGATCATACAAGGCAGAATAAGAGAAGGAAAACACACTTATGCTTTTTTCTTAGACATCCAGAAGGCTTTTGATACGGTTTGGCACGATGGTTTATGGTTTAGGTTGTGGGAATTGGGTGTTAGGGGTAGGATGTGGAGAGTTATTAAGAAGATGTATGACATTACAGAGAGTGCTGTTTTACTGGAGGGGGAAAAATCCAAACCATTTGATATAAGCCAGGGGGTAGCACAGGGTTGTAGTCTATCGCCTATCCTATTTTCCATTTTTATTAATCAGTTACTAGATGAGGTTGAGAAAGCTGGGCTTGGTATAATCATTAAGAATGATGTTAAGGTTGGGGGACTAATGTTTGCAGATGATTTTGTTGGTTTAACTACTAATGCGGAGGATTTACAAAAGTTGATTAATGTAGTACAAGGGTTTTGTAACAAATGGAGGTTGAAATCTAACATCAAAAAGAGTGCTGTTGTGGTATTTTCTAAGGTGGCTATTACAGATATGTGTGCGTGGAAGTGGGGAGATAACGTAATTCCAAGGGTTGTAAGTTACTGTTACTTGGGGATTGAATTTGCTGAGAATGGGTCATGGGATAGTCATGTACAGAAGGTAATTGATAATGGGAAGAAAAAGCTTAATCGTTTGCACCGGTTTGTAAGTAATAGGAATATCAGTACCGTTGCAAGGAGATTATTGTTAGTTTCAGTACTTCGTCCTACTTTAGAATACGGTAGTGAAGTGTGGGCTTGTAATAAACGGCAGGCAGCTTCCTTAGAATCCATTCAGCTAGGAGCAGCTAAGAAGATACTTGGCTGCTCTTCCAAAACGTGTAATGAAGCGGTAAGGGGAGATATGGGGTTAGAGTCCTTGAAAGGGAGGAGGGATAGAAGCAAACTTAAGTGGTGGTATAAAGTCAATAAGTTTGATAATGAGCGGTATCCTAGAGTACTATTAGATGCTGAGTGGGAAGTGAAACCATGTAGAGGTAGGCAGAGGAAAACTTGGATGAAAGTAATTAATGAATTGCTGCTGCAGTTAGATTTAGATAGCCAAGAGGTATTAGCTGCAGATAATATTAATTTGTTTTTAGATACGGTAGACGAAGCGTTGAGGGATAGAGAATACAAGGACTTTAATGACAGCTTGAATACTAAAGTTAAGTTGAATCTGTACAAGTCTTTCTGTAAGGAAATAGAATTCAAGAATTATTTGCAGGGGGTAGGTGATCCGGGTACAAGATTATTGTTTAAGTTTCGGTCAGGTACGAACGGTCTGAATGAAGAGTTAGGAAGACATAGGGGTAAAAATGATGATAGGCAGTGTAAATTATGCAGGGGTGAATGTGAGAGTGTGGTACATGTTCTCTGGGAGTGTCCAGCATATGACAGCATTAGAAATAATTTCATGGTTGAATTAGAAAATCTATTGGGGGGGAGGTTTGGGGAGTTTAGTACACTTGATAATTTTAATAAGGCAAGTTTTATTTTAGGGTTTGAGAATTGGAACAGGGATGATTTTAAAGCATTATTAAAGCTAGTTAAGAGCTTTGTATTACTGATATGGGAGACTAGGAAGAAGGAATTGTATGGTGATCAGGATTGTGTGGTCTCTGGTTGTTCTTGCTCTTGTCCTCTGACTGGAGGTCTTACAAGCTCCGCCTGCGTCTGTGGGTGCGTGGTCAATGGCGTAAGCGCTACGGCAGCAACATGAGTATATTATTATTATTACTACAGCTCCCAGATGAGTAGAGTTTGTGCAGCCTCTGTTTACCTAGAGATATGAGTGTTATTAGCGGACGGCACGATCAAGTGATGGGAATGTGAGTTTCAAGTAGCACAGCTCGTCCTTCCACTCTCCCATAGCACCTATGGCTGATCCTTGAAACCCAAGCAGCTTGGTGATACGTACAACATGTACGTAACTATATATGTCATAATGCTACGTTCACATATACGAAGAGAGAAACCACACTTTGGTGGCCTGTGCACATTGTAAGTACATAGGCTTCTTTTTTATAATATCACACTGATTGTGACCCCACACTCTGTGTATAATGGATTCAGGTAGAACCTGCTGACTACATGTCTTTTGCTGCTTAGGTACATACGCATTGGTCAGTGTAGGCATATGGACAGGTATTTCGGTGCTAATATCACTCTTCTGATAGTCTGGCAGCTAGCTGCTGGTTTTTCGCCTCGTTCATATTCACAGTTTGAGCTGATAGTGATTTCATGGAGCATGAATGTGTTCAAGGCTTGACTGAAGCAGCGAAACAAGCAGACTGGAGGGAGATGAGGATGCCCTGAACACCTGCTAGAAGCGTGCTTGGAGCCCAAAGTACTTGGTCCACTTTGTTGTCAGGGAAGACCCACAACACAAAGGGTGAGCCCTGCAAACCTGATACCATTTACCAGGTATTTGTGGACTCTTTCGTTACATGCACTTTATTCGTGGTCAAGACAACCACAGCTTGAGGGCAACTGGAGCAACACCGCTATTAGATGCTGGGGTTCCACAAAGAATCAGTCAGGAGCCCCCTTGTATCCTTGCTTCATTCCTTTTGCATGGGCACTACTATTCAAAATCACTAAAAGTAACCAATAAGGAGATGAATTAGTGGAGAACATGCACACCAGGTCGACCTACAGACCGGCCACTCCATGTTAGCACTAGATAAACTCACCCTTCCATATTTTCCTTCAGTCTGATTGTAGCGAGGTACGGTGGCGATGATGTTTGAACGATTACCGGCTAAAGAATAGAAACACAACATCATTACAGTCTGAGTAAACCTCCCACTAGTCAGGTCAAAGGTGATTTAGTTATGTCATGCACATCTGCACAATCATGCAGCTACACACTTTCGCAACAGGTTCTGCTACATACGTATGTACATTGTACATGCATGTACTTCAGTGCAGCTTCAAAACTCGTCAAACAAACATTGGACTTTGGAGTACAGAAATTTAGCGTGTTTGTGTGCAGCATCTTACCTCCTCTTGGACTAGTGATGTAGCCACTAGTAACCCGGTAACCTGAAGAGAGAAACCACGTGTAAGGACTGTAGGCTATGAAACTTTGCTATTGTAAACATTGCAGGGCAGGGATGAACTTGAAACCCTGCTTACCCCATAATGCTCTGCAGTTGGTCTAGTGTACGTATATACTACGTACCTACTAAAATTGGGACACATTGCCTTATAAACCACGCAGAAAATAGTTACCGTAGTGATGGAGACAAACTTTTATCAGTACTTCACTGCAAAACTGTGTAAGATGTGATAGCCTAATTACCCTTGTTCCCAACATCACACCTCCTGAAAGAGTGGCCTGGTATATGCTGTTTGCGCATGTGCGAACAAATTGCTAAATGTACAGAAAAAATTATCTGCAAACCATCTCAGATACATGGCGAGGAGTAGTACGGAGACAGTATATGTACGTATGTAGTAACCGGAGAACAAGAAATTCACCTGATTCTGACTCTCTCGCAACTGAAATGGGTTTCTAACAAGTCAAGAATAGTAAAAGAACCTGTAATTTTCTTATCTGCTACGATTATACGTAGCTACCTTATCACAGAAATTCGGAAGCACTTCCTCTCTTGGCAGTGACGGTATGCTGCTCAATATTCGATCTTGGGTATGGCCTTCTGGGCTTTTCAGTAGCAAATGGGATCAAAGATTCAAACTACAGATTACTTTACTAAGATACTTACCGATACCTATATAGACAGGCTCTAATGCATCGATCTTTTCAGAGGAACAAAAAATTATTTAGACCGAGATTGTCTGGTAATGTCATCCTTTGGAGAATTGACCAAACAAGCTCAGTACAGGCATCAATGGGCCATGAGACAGCTATTTTCTATGTCTGATACGCATGAATGATGATGATTAATGTGGTTCTGATAGTGTGTCTAGCTATTACTGTATAAGGTAGGTGGGGTATAATTTTATAACTTTTTGACTGCTTAGACCTGTTTCTCCTCAAGCAGGTGAGCTATGCCTGCCAAATGTGCAGGGTATATAGGATTTAAAGCAGAGTAAGTCACACTATTCACATTTAGGCTACCTACTCTAGTTTAGTTATCTGGTGTATGATCACTAAACTGTAATTTACTCATAAACCTTTGGGGGTGTGGCCTATAAATGCTGAATACTGTGTGCAAGTTGACAGTTACAACTTGCTTGAAAGTGGTATTACCAATCCTGCCTGAAGGCTTCCAGTTTTGGCAAAACAGCATATACGGAGTCACCACACTTATGGAACTATGCCTACCTACGTACCATACTACAAGAGTGGTCCAAGATTTGTACAAACTAACTATTGCAAAGAGATACCTGTAAGGTCCAAGGTTTGAAACGTATTTACTGTGTGCAGAAGTTAAATGTCGCACAACTGGCACAGTAACTATATTATACATTTAGCTGAGACTGACGTATTGCTGAGCACAGCCTTCATTAATGCCTGGCTAGATTTACGTAATTTCACAAGCTATTATGATTATCATTTCGTAAATAGCATGGGGAGAGAAGGAAAGAAAATACAGTGATATGACATACTTCCATTGCCACCATAAGACAACAGTGAAATAACTCACACACCTATATATATATCATTGACTTCCGCAGAAGTCCCAGTAGAGTCTGGTACTGAGAAATTGCCCAGCACTGGATTCTGACCAAGGTTTAGTCCAGTTCCCAGACTACCACTGTTGTACTCATAGTACCACAATACACCTACAGCAGTAGAGAGGAGGAATCACTGTACATTCTACTAGTAAACATTACCATACGTACCTTCTAGCTAAGCACTGACCTCACACTACACATTAATATGCGCTGCAGACTCAATATTGCTCACACCACATCCTACGTGTATCACAACCCACATTACAATGACATCCCACCTGTAACAACACACTATTTCAACCAACAGCACAATCTTTATTAATTAATAACACCATTTGCAATAAAGATTATATAACAAAAGTGATTTTGAAAGTATTGCCATGTACACATCATAATCTAATATCCTGTTATCCCATCTATATGTAGCAAGCAGCATGGAAGACTTGGCTGGAAAAATGTCAAAAGATATAGGGATGACAATCTGTCGTTGCGTCATTCCTACCTTGTTCAGCTACTTTTTTGGGATTCCATCCCTATACGTTCTTTAAAGTTGTTCTTGTAACTTTGTACCATAGAGTTGGTTACTTTCATAGACTTAATGGTTTTTAATTTCATGTAGTCGGATAGCACATACCAGGCCTTCATATAACATTCCTCAAAATTTTACAGAAAGACATTCATTCAAAATAACATTACTAACTATATTGCTTTTACAAACATGTTAGTACATGTAGGTGCACCCCTGGCAGTATGTGCCCCTTGGGAAGCATTATTATTGAGCTATTATACATTGTACCTTTAAGTAGATCAAAACCTGGAGCACCAATGGCAATGAGGTCATCCTATGTCAATGACAAAGAGGAGTACAGTCCATAAAAGATGTGAATTTACCACAGCAGCCTTATAAAGTAAAGGCTCTGCTAAAATACTACCATCAAACCCGTCGTACCAGTGTATACATTTACATACATGCTGTAGCAACCGTACACAGTCCCATACACCCCCAGCAGGGGCATTGGAACTGTAGTGGCCATGGCTGCCCCACTTTTAGGAGAAAAAACATTTGTGAGCAAAGATTTGCCGTTAACATCTTGCTGCGACCATGCATCTAATCCTCAAAGCTAGTGGCAGGCAAGACAGTCAGGCAACATTAGAAAAGTCTCACCAACTTCTAATGTTTCGATTTTCTCAAGTCCCTGAGAAGAACTAAAAATTATGAGGGAAAATTTTTCTATACTGCATGCATGGATACATACTCGTATGTGCAATGATTGGTTGTCAACTTACTTCTCTACTGTGACCATGTCTTCTTCTCATCCTCAGGCAGAGAGTCAGAAAAGTCTCACTAACCTTGAAGTTTGGATTTTCTCAAGCATTAGATAGCATAAGAGCAGTCTCTAGTAATCCAAAAAATTATACAGGAGAATTTTTCCCCCGCACACTGTGCTTCCAGGAATTACAGCCTCGTCACTTGTAGAATGCTTCTGTGACACCACTGACAAGCCATATACATGTAAATCAAAGGCACCACGTAAAACCTACTATATATGGTAACACTATTCCCACTTGGAAATTATCTCGTGTTTGGCTTGTCCTATACAGTGCTCCAAGTGAATTGCTCTACCCCCTACATGGCTTGGAGTTAAGGTCTCAAAAGTGGATTATACGTACCTACATATGTCTGCTACAATGTGGTGAAGGTTTTAATTTAATTAGTGAAAACCTAAGGATTCTATGGCTTCCACAATGGCTACATCTTAGCTCCGAGAGAGTTCAAACTTTGGATATAACAAACAATCAGGGCAAGGTAACTTTGGATTCTAGTATTGTTCCCCTCAATCAGTCAACACCGGAGAAAAGGACGAAAGTTCACATTTTGAGGGGGTTATCACTTAAGGTAGTAACTTTAGAATTTATCATCCGAGAGATATCAGCTTTTTTTCAGAAGTATATAATTGTTGAAAATCATTTATTACTACTCCAACAATTCCTGAGTCTTATCGTTCATTTGAAAAAAAAATTCCTCAACCCGGGTGTTTTTGGCCATTTTGATTGCGTATTCTGACGTTTTTCAGTCATCACACGAATTATGATGACGTTCCAACAACCGCGCGTGACCAAATTTTCAGTACCAACAGTTCAGAGACGGACTAGTCTGACACAGTGATTTGAGGGACGCAAGCTAGCGTATGGAACTCCAAGATGAATGAGTACGAGCAATTCGGCGTCGTTGCGTTGTCGGACTGCTGCTGTGTGGGTCTCTCTGTGCGACAGGGTAAGCGGTAACAGTGTTAGATGGGTAGTTGCTGGCTTTATCGTCCCTGACAATCGGCATTCATAGCCTACGGTAGCTGTTTCTGGGCCATCAGTCCATCAATCCGCGGGTCCTGTCGCTGTTCTCGGCTCTGAGGTACTTTCAATATCAGAGAATCACAGCCAGCTCTCCTCCAGTCTTCGTAGCTGTCTAATACACAGAGAAAACAGTTTGAGCACACAGTGCGGCAAGATCAGAGCGCTTGGTAATGCATTCCACGCCTACCTTTAATTGAAGTAACGACGAGTTACGTCATCAATGTGACGAAGCTGAAAATCCATGACGTCAAATAAAATGGCCGCTTAAGTACAGCGGTCTATGGAAGACTTGGCAGAAAAGTGCTTTACTGTCGGTCCATAGCCTTGTTTTTCAATTGGCTGAGCTTATTAACAGGTATTATAAATAGTTACATTAATTTCTTAGAGTAGGATTGACAGAAGATGCCTGCAGCAAAAATCTACTCTCTAGGCTTGGAGCACTGTATATGTAGCCCTGTTCCCATCAGTATAAAAGCAGTGGAAGGCCGGTTTATCTTAGAATATGACTATAGTCAGGTAAACACTAACATCAATAATATGCATACTAAGAATAATGGTGTTGTGGAGCAGTAACTATTAATCAATAGAGGCCTTGCCACAGCAGTGAAAAGTTCTGTATTCATTGATACGTACCAGTCACCAGGCAAGAATTACAAAAGAGAACAAAGCACTACAAGTTAGTCCACTGTTAGTAGCCATTGCAATCAATTTTCAGTTTGGAAACTGTTGGCATAACTTGCACTCTGAACTCAACACCTGCCTCTACAAACAATTAAAAGTCTAGCATGCTAGTACCTACGTACATCACGGGCCTTAGACTATTGGTTATTGTAGTTGTATAATACAGAGATGTGGCAGCCACATGTCTATGTAGCCATTTCAAAGCACTCACACAATGAAGAAAGGGAGAGGATACAAATAGCAGGGTCATACCATGCATGCATTTGCAAACCATTATTCTGCTTTGATGTAGTTTTCTTGTACAAAACATAAGAACATGCTTGTTTGCTTCTAATTTCTTATGCTTCTGGCCACATACACCTTTATCCAATATCCATGCCATTACATGTATGATGTAATAGGGTGAAAGTGTTGGTAGCCCCTGTGATGTCCCTGGAAGCAACCTCTGATTTCTAAAATTACCTGGAGGAGCATACCCCCAGATCCTCCTAGAGGGTGTGGCTCCACATGCATTACAGTATCTCATTTCTCCCATCAAAACATCCTGAACTAGAAGTGTTTGAAAAACACATACCCCGCGCTAGCTGTTTTATGAAGGTAATACATTATACCAGGCTTTCATACAAGATTTTTCAGTGGGAGCGGAAAAAATCCGTTGCAGTAGCTATATCGTCAGGAAGGTGTGTATGTGTCAGTAGTGTAGGTATGCTTTTAGGGTTGTGTATTATTATAATTATTATAATTATAGACACAACCTTCAGCTAGGATATATCGTGAATGTATAATATTATGTCAAAGGTAAATCTCCAAAATAGTGTTGCTCACTGCAGAATCTCTGTTGTACATGTGTGCATGCATTATACAATGATATTGTGTATGCATACAAGACTTGTACATACTTAGTCTACTGTATATAATGTGAGTGGATGTGAATAACAAAGATTTGTACATGTGTGTGTATGCATGGATAATATAGTACGCGTACTATATTATCCATGGTGTATGCAGGACGGCAATGATTAGTGTGTGCATACACCAGCTGTTAAGAAATCATTATACGCTCTAATTCACCTGGTAGCAAGAAATTTCATTTCTTTTACGACAGACGCCGGACGCCGGACAGAACCAATTGCTTAACACCGCCGCATGCGCGCGGGGTAATGAATCCCAATACTACACTCATGTATACAGACAATCAACTCACCGTAATGACTGCCCCTACTCCAGCAGTGCAATAGGCCTGACCCACAGCCTCTATCGGTCGTCCCACCAAACTCGCTGTGAATTAAAATAAAGAGCATGCAACATAACACAACTACACTGCGTAAAATGTGTAGTCATGCTAGGGATGGGCTCTTAATATAGGTGAGCTCTTATTAGAATTAAGTCATTAATTACTACAGGCAGCTCTTTACTAGCTACCCAGTGGTAGTGAGGCAAATAATCCTGATGCATAGTCAGCCCACATTTGTATACATTATGGAATATGGTAGTTCTCCATATATAGGCAGAGGAGGTTGGACACGCATTCATTAACGTGCGTAGTCACGTGCCATATACTGCCGTTAATTACATTTCTTATGTGTTTCAGAGTGCCATTTGCTCACTGAGAAGCTAAAATGTACCAACGGTAGGCATCAACAAGGAGTTAGCAAGTGCTGAAATGACTTATCGTTAAGCAGTCTCATGAATCTCGAGATTCCATGGTACTAGAGCTGTGACAGAAATGACAACAATTGAAAGCTATACTGACTCAAAAAAATGGTAAGCAGAGCTCTTTATACAGCTGCAATAGCCTGCAGATAGATGTAACATTATAGGTACAGACTTGGAGGGGCAGCTTCTTGCTCTTTGTTAATCGGATCCATGTAGGTACTCCAGCCTTGCCAACAGCTAGATAGTTTAAGGACCATAGCACCACAGCTACCTAGGGGTTGAATGGGGTTGACTCGCTTTCCTGAAAGCGCTTCACAAGCGGGTTCCAGCAATATGCGTTTCTTGTGTATTGTGTATTGACAACAAAACTTCGCCAAAACTGAACCAAATTACTTTTGTACAGGCAGCTCCATAAACAATCCATATAGCTTCATAATCACATAGACTGTCACATAATCATGTCCAACCTCCTCTGATATATAGGGATGGCCCTGGAAAAAATGTCCGCTTCATTGAATGTGTGTGACCCTCCTTCATACCAAACAAGTGTAATCACTGCTGCAGTGTCAGTAAACATCTTCTATGGCATGTAAGCTCTGTTTTAAAAGTTGCTGCCTACCCCAACCTAGGAGCTATAGTAAACCTTCCTTGGTAAAACTATGCGATGAACTTGTCCACATCTAGATCAGGCAGCTAGGTCTTTCGCTATGGGTGGGCACTAACTAGGGATAGGGTTCAATTAGCCTCATGCAGGCAGGCCTCTTCATTAAAGCTATAGGAGGACTCTTACTAGAGGTAGCTAGATTTCAAGTAATTCTATAGCAAAAGTCACAAAAAACATTAAAAAAAATGAAGAGACATATAGGGATGGAATCCCCAAAAAGTAAGCAAACAAGGTAGGAATGAATGACACCATGCACAGTACCTTTACGGACTCCCATCCATTAGGCTATATCTTTTGACATTTTTCCAACCACATCTTACGCCTGTTATGTGGAATGACTGAATGTTAGATCGTAATGTGTACATCCTATGGCAGTTTTTTGAAAGCACACTTGTATGATTATAATCTTAACTGCAAATGAATTAGATTATGCTGTTGGTCGAAGATAGTAGTGTGCTGTTATAGGCGAGATGTCATCGTACAAGTGGGGTTGGTGTGTGTGGAAGGATGTGGATTGGGCACATTATATTGAGTCTACCTGTGTATAAGTTATAGTGTGAGGTCATGTGTGTTGTACATGTAAAGTACTGCAATCATTTATTGGCTGCGGATATGGGTGGTGTGTCATGTAGGGGATTGTGGTTTGCGTGTTGTTGGAAAAATGTCAGAAGATATAGGGATGGGAGTCCGTAAAGGTACTGTGGTGTCGTTCGTTCCTACCTTGTTTGCTTACTTTTTGGGGATTCCATTCCTATATGTCTCTTCATTTGTTAAAATGTTTTTTGTGACTTGTTTCCATTGTTTTTTTTTGGGGGGGGGGGGGGGGGGGGGGGGCAGGGCGCAGGGGGGGCAGGGGGCAGGAGCTATTGATACCCAATACGTATGTATGAGCTACTCAGGTGATAGGCTCAGATGATAGCTAAATAGCACACAATATATAATAATTCTAGTGATAGCAGGAACAGCTATGGTTCATGGTCCACCACAAACAACTGCAAGGTAATGTGGGCGAGGATGGTGGCAAGAGTGCACAGCAGTGGCGGTACCGACTCCATTTAGCGCACACCATGGAGGTTAGTATGGTCTACAGTGGTCTAGCAGTTGTATCAGTGTTCTTACTATTATAGTAGCTACAGCAACTCACTTTGGGTCTGTCATAAAGCGCACTTCAAGTATTATAATGCTCAAAGTAAAACATCTCATGCTCGAGGCTGTGCTTCCGGTGTAGGCGTAACCATCATTACGCAGAACGGAACGGAACAGAATGGCGTGCAGCGGCAAGTACTTGCCTCGAGCGCTTGAGAATCACTGCCGAACAGTTTGATTTGTTTGAGAACGCTGTGGTGTGGGTGCAGTACCCCGGGAGTAATACAGCTTCTTCACGTTTGAATCATTGTAATTGCTCCAGTCAATATTGCGGTAGCTCAGTGAAAGAAGAACAAAGAGAAATGGACGATTTGCCCGTTTAGTGAATTGCCGATGTGGTGCTTCAGCGGTGCTCTCCAGCAACGCTAAGAGTCTTGTTGCTGATGAAAATGCTTGAGAATGACAGGTATGGTCCACAAAAGCTTATGACTAAATCTAGCGCAGAGTTTTGAACACATCACTTTGTACACATGCAATGGGGCAGCCATTTTTTTTGGGAGCCATCCCTATATATGGAGTACTACCGTACTCCATGATAGGCTATATGGGTACATGGGGCCTTAAACTAGCTGTAACCAGCTTCCTTGGGGTATTAAAGTCACTAGCTAAATGTCCAAGATCAAAGCCGATTACCATACTCTACTTCAGGTGGGCTTTATTACATGTACATGCTTGACATGTTTGCTGACATACAATATTCTTAAGGGCATAACTCACAGCAGGGCTGTAGAGGGCGCACATTAGTGAGGTCCCTATCAGTAATGTAGCACCTCCCTAATGGCAGTGGGCCTAGAGAATTCAGTCCACTCCAGCGAGGTGCACAAACCTGTGTGTGTGTGCACATGTATCCATATACGTATGTGTGTGTGTTTGTGTGTGTGTGTGTGTGTGCATGTACATGTGTGTGTATGTGTATGTGTGTGCATGTGCATGTGTGTGTGCATATGTGGCATGACACAATACAAATTTGTAGCCATTAGGTAATTAGCTAACAGTCAGGGCCATATAATACATGTATGTTTTACGCACCATCACATTCTCTCCGGTGCTCAACACTAAAGTGCCCAGTAGCTGTCCAGTCTTGTTCTCAAAATCTCTCTCAGTAAGGCCAGGTCGTGGGGGCACCTGGGCTGGAGCTACAGGGGGGAAACCCAGAACAACATTTCTAAAACCTGGAAGGGGTCTTTACTGAACATAGCAATGGAAACTTCTGCACTACAACTGGGATACCATCCATGATATATATAGTGTCACAATGTGTAGGTTATATGTTGCCAAACTGTTACCAGGTGCATCCCAAAGTGGCTGATTAGTAAGAAAGATTACAGAAAAATATATCATCACGGCCCTTGATTGAGAAGTTACTTTAGCACACTACGTATTATCAATTCAACAGTACCAGCCAACTTACGCCGATGGTCAAATAGACGACCTTCTCCAACTTCCGTCATCATCATCAACAGTAACACCAGGCAAATCAAAAGTAGCAGGGTCCCCAGTGACTCCTTCACATAGTCCTGGAGAAATGGGGCAGCTTAAAATCAGTCCTGACTGGTTTGATGCGGGCAAGCCTGGGTCAGCAAGGTCCAGTCCTCCGGGATAGGTGCCTTTTGGAGCTCCTATGATGATTCTAGGAGGATGTGTACGTATGTACATGTGATGCATGGTATGTATGTGTACACAATTTTTCAAATTCATACATTCTAAGGGCAGCGTAACCAGTCCGGCTGGTCTGGACCACCTTTAAGCAATTGAGTAATCATGATTTAAACCACACGTCATGGAGAGCTGAAAAGCAATGAGATCACTTCCTGAAGGCTGTAAAATAACTACTTTGCAAAAACATTTCCCACAGTAGGGCTGCTTTACAACCCTGTGGCCTTCCCACTCTTTGCTGGAAACAGCTGGGCACAATTCCCAATGCCAGGGTGGGAGCATAATGCAGCCATGGCCATTTTGTGAACCATGAAGCCTGGAAACTTCGTTTCACTACTGCCTCCTTCCCAAATTTCCTATTGGAAAATGGAAAGGTTCACGGCTTGTGAGCAATCAAAATTATAATGAAAGTCACACTCATCATGAGGCCATAGCCTCGTATCTGGTTGGGGTACAAGGCTATACAAGGCCATGGTATGAGGTCAGTACAGTGGAAAAACATGTGAATAGCTAATCGTTGACTGAAATGTGCAGTGCCACTATGACCGCTTCAGCTCTGTTATATGTACAGAGCAGTGACCAATTTAGTGAATTGGTGACCAATTCAGGGGGTTCAGTAACTTCTTCAGTGAATCAATGACTGATTTGGGTGATCCGATAACCGGCAAATTCGTGAGTAATACATTCAATCGGTGATCAATTTCACATAAATCGGTGAGCTATTCAGGCGCATGAATCGAGTAACCATTCAGTAATTGCTGTTGCCACCCCTGCAGTGCCTATGTACACCATCTTAAGCAATGTTCGTACGTAAGTGTCACAATAAGGTAGGAACTCTTATAATTATCAGAGCCACCGTAGATTGTAGGCTGCAATAATAAGTACAGTACTCAGTTTAGTACGTAGCTTGTATTTGCTATACTACTGCAATGATGTCGGTAAAATGACTACCTATTGAAATAGCCTTCTGATTTTGTGGGGTACCTACGTAATATTGTAATATCTTACCTAGTTTTTCCTAGGGCATCTTGCATTATAGCATTAGGGTCAGTAAGACTTCCATCGAGAGTTTGTATCTGATGTGCAGTCACTGAGTAGCCAAATAAGTCCACATCTTGGCCAGCTGCAGGTGACCTACGGACTATTGGTTCTTGAATGTCCACGTTGTTGAGATTGACTGAAACATTGGTAGGAACATTTTGTTGTTCATTAGAAACCTGAAGAAAAAAATATAATTGTGTGCTTGCATGTGTGTATCTCTATGTATGACTTATTAATTACAAGTGGTACATTTTAGAAACAGTCATTTCACATCTCAAATACCCAAATATACTCCTTCTCAAATAACTCAATTATACTATTAAAGGTAGCCTTTATTAAAAAGGCCGGATACAATTTACAATGGTAGTAAACTTAGCTAGTGGATATGTTAGTGATAATAAATGCAGCTATGGGTCTGATCGTAAGCATCATCAGCCATTTTTAAGAACAAAATTCTAAATTCTAAATTCTCCTTGAGCTCAATTTTGCCTTTTCAACAGTAACAAGACTGTTAACGCTGACAGAGAGCATCGCTGAAGTGCCAAATCGGCAAGTCACTAAATCGACAAACCGTTTTCAGCTTTCTTTCTTCCGAGGTCATAGCACGACAATGACTGAAGTGATTACAATGATTCCAACGTGAAGAAGCGCTACTGGATCCGGCCTATTGCACCCGCACCATGGCGTTCTCAAACAAATCAAACCGTTCAGCAGAGATTCTCAAGCGCTCAAGGCAAGTACTTGTTGCTATACGCCATTCTGCGCATTAAGCGATGGTTACGCCTACACCGGAAACGCAGCCTCGAGCACGAGCTGCTCTGCTTAGACGCTTATAATATTTGGAGTATGCTTTATGACGGACCCAAAGTGAGTTGCTGTAGTTACGTGATAATAGTAAGAACACTGATACAACTGCTAGACCATTACAGACCATACTAACCTCCATGATATGCATTAAATGGAGTCGGCAAACTGCTGTAGACAGCTGTCTGCCATTACAATGTTGCATACAGGAATGAGTGGGTGTACAGTGGCATTCTCAAGTGGATAGGCGCTTAGCTACAATTCTCATTAGCTGTATTTTGCTACTCTGCTGTATCTTTAAGCCCCACTGAAAGCTTTGCAGTGCAAAGTGCATTCTGTCACATTATAGGTGCTGTTAGTTTATCATGAATGGGAGCATATGTGGATACAGCTAATACCGCTCATCTACCCCACACAACCACACCATCCAAACATCATTCATACCTTTCTCCTCCCCCCAAAAAAACAACAGAAACAAGTAACAAAACATATTACAGGAATGATACCACAATACCCTTACGCACAAAGCTGAAAGAAAGCCAACCCAAACTATCAAGAGCTCACTGTCATCACTGAGTATGTTTCATTCTGCAACGTATAACAGAGCACAAGAGTACTTTCCTTGCTCCCACTCATCAGTGACAAGTTCAAAGGTCAGGCTACAATCATCAAGGGTACAAAGGTATGCCGTAGCCACGACATGAAGAGCCCTGTAGGTCTTCGCTGTGACATAGCTGTGCTAATTCATAGAGTAGTCACAGAATACATCACACTCCACTCACAGCCTGGGTCGCTCTATAGAAATAATAGCTACACTTACACACCAGCCTACTGTGTTGGTAGTCAGCACTCCATCCAAATCACCGTGAAGGCACTCTACAAAACTAGCGCCCTTTCTGAAATGCAACCGTCGTCACTTCTGCAGCGGGTTCGTCACCCTAGCCAAATCACCGCGAAGGACGCAATAGTTACTCTTGCAGCGGGCAGAAACTGCACAGAATAATTATTATTAGCAATACTGTATAACATCCAGCTATGAATCTTGTCCACTCGGGCACGTGGTAAAAATGGCGACTGTTCAGCCAGTGAAAGCAGAAAGATGAAAAAGTGGCTCATTTGAGGTTCCAGAATATTGATTGTCTTCCTTTAGGCACCGTTCATTAGACCTGAGAAGTGCATTATATTAACTAGGAATACGCAAGCGTAATATGCCTCACGTGGCTACCAGAGGCATGCATAAAAAAGTGGCTCATTCACAGTAAAAAAAGAATTGTCATTTTGACTACAATTGTTTGTTATTAGCTAAGTTACACTCGGGTGATGAACACGTTACATACATGGACAAGCTAGATGGTTTGAGTTTATGGAGGGAGTTGGTCAAGAATGCAGAAACACATTATAGCAATTGCTCTGTGTATTTTCTGATACACCCTTGACCAACTCCCTCCGATTAGCCTTAATGTAGTGCTTGAAACTCCTTCCACAGCAATTTCCTCTAATGTGTTTCTGAATTCTTGACCAACTCCTCCTATGAACCTAGCTGTATCTTGCTGTGTAAATATATGGAATGTATTCATCCTCTCCAACCTTCGTGCACTACAAATTCGAAGACGGCATCATAATGACAATTCTTATATTACTGTGTTTGAGGTTCCAGAATATTGATTGTCTTCCTTTAGGCACGGTTCATTAGACCTGAGAAGGTATGAGAAAGCCTGTACATTATATTACGTACTTAAAAGTTTTTTCCCTCTCACTTGGCACTGTAACCAGAAACAATGCCCGCATATTAGCCACGTCCCTAGTACAGCCACTCACCGAATCGGCTACGCAGTCACAGTCACAGAGCGGAGTGATGTAGATGGTGAAGTCACCAAAAGTGGGAATGTTCACACCATACCTATGGAATAACAACATACATGTAGGTATCACTCCACTCCTATATACAAAAAACTAGCCTACATTGTAGTTCCCAGGCCCATGTGTACATTTCACGTTAGTCAACTGTGGGCTGGTACATTTTCTCATGCATGTGACACATAGGGTGGTGGGGTAGTAGAAGGGTGGTTGTTTGCGTGGGTGGGGATAGCGTCTTTGATTTGTATGGCTGCCATGCTATGGAAAAACGTACCAGGCTCTCCAGCAGCAAAGTGAAATGCACACAACAGCCTGGGGACAGGGCTACCTCATTCCCAGTCTCTCTGTTCCAGTTTTTACATCACTTGCATCAGAGAGACGGGCAACGAGGATACATATCTAGTGTTATTCTGCTGTTACAGTGTATACTTACGGTATTGGTCCCTCCAGGAGTTCACCCGTTTCTGGGTTGTAGCAGCTGTTGAGGGTAACCGTGACCTCAAAGGATGCTGTCTCTTCTAGAGGAACATTTTGACAGGTACCATCCACCTCTATTGCCTCCCTAGAGGGGAGGGGAGGGGAGGGGGAGGGGAGGGGAGGGGAGGGGAGGGGAGGGGAGGGGAGGGGAGGGGAGGGGAGGGGAGGGGAGGGGAGGGGAGGGAGGGAGGGGGGAAATGGTGGACTAGGAAGTTTGTCAATCCATATGTAGTAGCTAGGCATGAGATTTGTCACTGATTGCCTATAGTTAGGAAAACTGCAGAAAAGCACAACTGATCTCCTCTGTTGGTCCCTACCCACACACATCAATCACATAACAAATAAAACATCAGAGTCACAGTAGGCGAAGTAAAAGATGCAACATGTGTTTGGAGAGCTCTAAATACAGCTATACAAATAGTGTCCCCTAGCTCTGCCCTATCCAAATTGCATGCAACCAGCTCACGCTGGGCAGGTAGTGACAACTGAGGCAGTGATGTCAAGGTCAGCTCTGAAAGATGGCTCCAGTGAGATGGTCTGCATGATTGCCTGCAGGAAAGACAGCCATAAATGCAAGTGGATGGCATTTCAACTTCTGCATAATTACAACACAAAATACATATGCATGAAAACTAAAAGGTAGGAAGGGAAGTTGAGTAGGGTTGAAGCCGAACCTCCAAACCAAGCTGATGGCTATGTCAGCAACATCCTAGCCTACACCCACATGACAATACGAAAGCACCTAATTACCCCCTCTGCTTAATACTCACAAAAAGACCTCTTTTGCTAAAATTCCAAATATTGCACTCCCCGCACAGTTTCACCCCTCATCGTCACCTACATACAACCTACACAGGACAGGCCAAAATCCTACGCATGCTTTTTCACAAGAACACTTCAGATCTGGTGAAATACAGTAGGTTGCTAGACTTCATTTGACCATCTCCCAACCTTCCATTTCAAAATCCTGTCTAAACTTGTAAAAAGAACACTAACAGCTGTAATAAAAAGCAGCCTATGACATCATATCCCATTCCTATCTAGAGCACCCCATTAAACTTATTACCTACCTGTAACCAGCCTGTTAAGCCTATTCACGGTATTCAGTGGCAACGGTATACCATCTTTAACAAGTCACAAAAAACATTTAAAAAATAAAAAGCCATATAGCGATGGAATCCCCAAAAAGCAACCAAACAAGATAGGAATGAACGACACCACAGTACCTTTACGGATTCCCATCCCTATATCTTTGGACATTTTATCAACCAGGTCTTATGCTCGTTACATGGAATGACAGGATGTTCGATCGTGATGTGTGCATCCTGTGGCAGTTTTTTGAAAGCGCTCTTGTATGATTATAATCTTAATCACAAATGGGTTACGTTATGCTGTTGTTTGAAGATAGTAGTGTGTTGTTACAGGCCACTGTACAAGTGGGGTTGGTGTGTGTGGAAGGATGTGGAGCGGGCAGTATATATTGAGTCTACCTACAGTGTATGCTGCTGTGCATGATAAGTTATAGTGTGAGGTCATATGTGTAAAGTACTGCAATCATTTATTGGCTGTGGATATGGCTGGTGTGGCATGTAGGGGATTGTGCATCCGTGTAGTTGGAAAAATGTCCAAAGATATAGTGATGGGAATCCGTATAGGTACGGTGGTGGCATTCGTTCCTACCTTGTTTGGTTGCTTTTTGGGATTCCATCCCTGTAATTATGTCTTTTCATTTTTTTTTAATGTTTTTTGTGACTTGTTTCAGTTCTTTTTTCAGGGGGGGGGGGGGGATATCAAAGCTATCGACTCCTGATACGCATGTATGCTACTCAGGTGATAATAATTCTAGTTTTAGCAGGGACAGCTATGGTTCAAGGTCCACCACAAACAACTGCAAGGTAATGTAGGCTAGGAAGGTCGTAGGAGTGTACAGCAGTGGCAGTACCGACTCCAATTAATGCACATTACGGCGGTTAGTATGGTCTATAGTGGTCTAGCAGTTGTATCAGTGTTCTTACTATTATAACGTGGCTACAGCAACTCACTTTGGGTCCGTCATAAAGCGCACTTCAAGTATTATAATCGGCTAAGCAGAACAGCTCGTGCTCAAGGCTGCGTTTCCGGTGTAGGTGTAATCACCGTTACGCAGAACGGAACGGAATATAACGGTCCATAGCGGCAAGTACTTGCCTCGAGCGCTTAAGAATCACTGCCGAACAGTTTGATTTGTTTCAGAATGCTATGGTATGGGTGCAATACCGCAGCAAAAATACTGCTTCTTCGCATTTGAATCAGTGTAATTGCTTCAGTCAATATCGCGGTAGCCTTGCTGAAGAAACTGAGAAAGAAGATAGATGATTTGGCGACTTGCCAATGTGGTGCTTCAGCGGTGCTCTCCAGCAACGCTAAGAGTCTTATTACTGCATGATGAAAACTCTGGAGAATGACAGGTATGGTTCACAAAATCTTTCGACTAAATCTAGGGCAGAGTTTTGAACATATCACTTTGTACACATATAATGGGGCAGCCATTTTTTTTGGAGCCATCCCTATATATGGAGTACTACCGTACTCCATAATATGTTTTAGTGCTATCTTAATAATTACCACAAAACCTCTTAAAGTAGGAACACAGTAGTCTTAGGTAGAAAATACCCGGTAAGCATTATTCTCAGTGAACAGCTCGAGTGGTAGCAACTAACTAAGATGAGTGAAGCATGGCTCCAAGACCAGTCTACATCGGCATGGAAACTCACTGCGATTTCATCCCTGATGAGGATACTGATATTGGCGGAGTTCTCAGCTAGCACAGCTGATGCAGCTCGGTAATTTCTATTAATCAGCTCAGCAAGGGTCTGGAGAAAAAAATGGGATGTAGGATTCATCAGCACTTACATCCATGATTCACTAATATCCATCCAGGTTAGGCCCCTCCCACTAGCCACACCCATGCATTAACTGCTATTGTCTAATTTCAGCAGGTGTTTACCTAGCTTACCAAATTTTTAACCATTATATACGTATGTTATGTACATAGCATATTGCAAACCTCATAAGTTTCCCGAAAGCTTTCCCTAGCAGCGAAGATGGGCACCACTCTGTACTCTTGAGCCAGCAGAACAATCTGACCTACGGAGGGGTAGTCCTAGAGAGGGAGAGAGAGGAAGAGAAGAAGGGGAGGGGAGGGGAGGGGATTTATATTACACCCCCCACTTACCTTTACACTTGGCAGTGCATATAAAAGAAATGTTGATTATGGTATTGAAAAGAGCAAGAGGGTACTTGAGCAACTCACAACTCTGTCCCAAGCAGTGAAATCTACAGTATCTCCAGGCATATCTGGAGGCTCCATCAGACAAGTTCCCATGTAGGGCTCAATTATACCAGCCAGCTGCAGCGGGGTAGGAGGGGGAAGAATGGGGAGGGATACTGTCATAGTAAGGCACAGTTTTCATCCTCTTTGCCCCTCATGCGTAGCTACTAGCTGGCTTCGCAATTGAACAGTTATTATCACAGTGGAAGATATATAGTCGGCCTTTAGTTTTAAGTACGTATAGCTATTAAGCGCCGGGCCATTAATGTGCTGGACGGGTGCTATGTGCATATTGTCTGCATGCAGGATGTAGTATCTGCGCACCGCTGAGATGAAAAATCTGGACAAGTCATCTCTGGATCAAACCTATATTCCCTATACACGTGCACCTTACCTCTCTTCTGTGTTAACATCATTGTGATATACTGTCTACCCACTCATTATAATAATTATGTTGCAAATGCAATACAAGGATATGGAGTCAGTATATACCTGTCCTTTGTTAGGTAACTGACAAATGGCCACTATGCAGTGTGTCTACTGAAAGCACAAATACGTAACAAGTGTACTAGAAATGTGTACACTTTGCAGTGCAAACACCATGTGACTATTTGGCTCAGCACTGCATTCTTAGACTAGTACTCTACAATATGCAACACGTGAGAGGAATACGATATATTATGTTGTATATTGATGTCATATAATTTTCTATCGTTATTAAGTATTCTGAAAGACAGACCAGAGTAAATACAGGCAGATAGAATAACACAAAAACCAACAGTAATACACCTCTGCAGTGCCTGTGGAGGGTACCTATTGGCCACTTGCTCCAGGAGCTCGACTACCAGCTGTAGAATTCATGACAGCTAGATGTCATCTTCTCATGATCCACATGTTGATACTGATGAAGGTGTGAACACTTGAGAAGCCATGCGTGCACAATTAATGGATGTACAGAATGCTTAATTAAGACCAAGAAGATCGTGTGTGCTTCATATAACTATGCACTTTTAGTTATTAATCTGAGTCAATGCTATCCACATAATATTATACGTATGCAATGTATACATGCATGACATGCTCCTGCAGGCCCAATTAATGCTCACATACCTGTCCCTCGCCAGCATAGTGGAAGTGGTCGTCAGAGATATAGAGTATAACACGAATGAGCCCCCTGTCTGCCCCCTGCCCATCCCGTGGGCGCCATCCAATGATGTCCTCACAGGTAATCACCTGAGCCATTGCTTCCAGACCATTCTCGGGATCGTCCACGTTGAACGTCACATTGACTAGCTGAAGTCTTGCCTGTCAAAGAGGAAGGGAAGGGGGCAGGAAATCAAACCTTAGAAGATGTCTGGTCTCTTTGGCAACTAGAGTTATGTGATCCTCGTACCTGAGAGGAAGGAGTCGCAGGCTTCCAAAACAATAATCATAACAATACCACTGCCCCCACACAACATAACTGTACCATCAGATAATCCCCCCCCCCCCCCTTGATTTTGGAAAAATAACTCAGTAGGTCTGATAAACTAATATTGTCTCTCTATAGCTAGCTGCCTGCTATGGCAGCCACAGCTGATTCTGAAAGTAAGCTGACCTGAAAGTGAATCTCCATAGCACCATCAATGTGAATAATTTTCAACTATGATAATTAAGTCACACTTAGGCCACAACCCTTTACATCTATCTGCATCTCATTGGCAACCTGGCTTCCCCCTCCTCTAGAATACCTGCAGTGTTTATTTCGAGAGCTTTAGCATCATCCATCAATAGCTTACAGGACCAAAATTTTCCTAGGGGAGCATGTCCAGACCCCTGGACTGTAAGATACAAAGCAACCAGCTGGCTGCTTTTTTCCCACCTCCCAATACAGCCCACCCCCACCTAAACTCCAGAAAAACACTGGCTACCTGCTACCCTTCTCCCTCATTGACGGTCCCTCTCCCATTGTTGCCTAGCCTCTGTCTCCTCCAGGGCACCAGCTACCTTTCTCTCTTGTTGGCGCTCTCTAGCCCATTGGAACCTTGCCTCTGGAGTCTCCAGGTACGTACGTATATGTAGGTTGTAGCTAGCTAGCAAGTACGTACCCTAGTTGTGATAGTATCTTTGCTGCTTGGAGTTCTGCTGTCATCTTGAATGCACACATGAGCATAATGTGTGTCAATTGTTGGATATTTGGAGTACGTATAAGCACTTATGTGGTATGTGCATACATACGTCTAGATAAAATTTTCCCATAAAATTCGCTCAGGCTCACCCCAACTATCTACAAAAATAAGGTGTCGTGCAGTGTTCTCATACGCCAGCACACTCCCTGTCATCATTGTGGCAGTAACTCTCACTGGCCACAGAACCGTCCCACCCAGTCCTATTGTGGCCCTGGATTATCATACACTGGCAACACATCAACAATTCCTGTGCAAGCCAACCCGTCCACCACCACACAGCTGCAACTGTATCGACTACCAGAAGCAATGGTGTACACGAGACACAGGTTGTGATTCATTATACCTGCATTTCTGCTCACCCGCTGTACTTACACTTGACAACTTGGATACTTTCATCTGCGCAGTGTATACTTAGAAAAGATTAATGCTGATTAAATATGCATGTCATTCCTCAGTTTCTCATTTCCATTAATGGGAAAAAAAGGAGTAACAATACAAAGCTGCTAACCTGAAAATCCTGTACATCGTCAGTGAGAGATATCTGGTGGCGGAAGGCGTAGGGAGGGCACTGAAATCCGTCCAGGTCACACTGGTCTGGTGGGTCAGCCCTGCATGGTAGGACTATACGTAAGTGCTGAATACTCTGCCAAGTGTAAAGATAAGAAGGGGGTATAATATAATGTAATGTAATGTAGTGTGTTTTGCAGGAAGTAGGAGTTCGCAGAGGAGGGAAACTTATACCATTGAAAACTAAGAAAACGTATGTGAAGCTCCTCTACTTTTAGTTTCTGTGAGGAGTTATGGCCAAAACAAAACTATACACATTTTATATGTCTCCTTATGGGGCCCCTACAAAGCACGTGGTCAAAATGGCGTCTCTGCCAGTTACATGGATGCGGTCTTCGAACTGAGAGCGCACGAAGCGTCAGAGATAATAATAATAATAATATACTCATGTTGCTGCCGTAGCACTTACGCCATTGACCACGCACCCACAGACGCAGGCGGAGCTTGTAAGACCTCCAGTCAGAGGACAAGAGCAAGAACAACCAGAGACCACACAATCCTGATCACCATACAATTCCTTCTTCCTAGCCTCCCATATCAATAATACAAAGCTCTTAACTAGCTTTAATAATGCTTTAAAATCATCCCTGTTCCAATTCTCAAACCCTAAAATAAAGCTTGCCTTATTAAACTTATCAAGTGTACTAAACTCCCCAAACCTCCCCCCCAATAGATTTTCTAATTCTACCATGAAATTATTTCTAATGCTGTCATATGCTGGACACTCCCAGAGAACATGTACCACACTCTCACATTCACCCCTGCATAATTTACACTGCCTATCATCATTTTTACCCCTATGTCTTCCTAACTCTTCATTCAGAGTGCATTTGACATAACAGTTAAGATACCTCTAGTTTTCATGAGACACTTACACTTGGCAACTTGGATACTTAGATTTGTGCAGTGTATACTTAGAAAAGATTAATGTCATTAAAGTCCTTGTATTCTCTATCCCTCAACGCTTCGTCATTTCCGTATCTAAAAACAAATTAAATATTATCTGCTAGCTAATACCTCTTGGCTATCTAAATCTAACTGCAGCAGCAATTCATTAATTACTTTCATCCAGGTCACACTGGTCTGGTGGGTCAGCCCTGCATGGTAGGAAATAGAAGTGCTGAATACTCTGCCAAGTGTAAAGATAAGAAGGGGGTATAACATAATGTAATGTAATGTAATGTGTTTTGCAGGAAGTAGGAGTTCGCAGAGGAGGGAAACTTATACCATTGTGATCCTAGGGTGAAAACTAAAGAAAAAGTATGTGAAGCTCCTCTACTTCACTACCGTATTCTAAAGTAGGACGAAGTACTGAAACTAAACTATAATCTCCTTGCAACGGTACTGATATTTCTATTACTTACAAAGCACGTGGTCAAAATGGCGTCTCTGCCAGTTACATGGATGCAGTCTTCGAACTGAGAGCGCACGAAGCGTCAGAGAACTGGGCAAGTTTACCACATATTATTTACTAAGGAAGGCTTACTACAGCTCCCAGGTTAGTAGAGTTTGTGTAGCCTCTGTATGAGTAGAGATATGAGCGCTATTAACAGACGGCACGTTCGAGCAATACGCTTGTGAGTTTCGAGCAGCCGACTTTAATATTTCCACTCACCTGTAGCAGCCATGGCTGATCCTTGAAAATACGTTGCAGACAGTGACAGCAATCTCCCAAAGACCGGTTGCTTTTTCGTAGCTTCTCCAGCACCATTGCCATGCATGGTTCCGGGTCAATTGTTATTTTCGCAACAGGCTGGCTCGTGACCCGTCTTGCCCCACCCAAGTCGCGTGATTCAAATACATCCATTTCTACTGGACATTTACACTTGGCTGAGCGATTACCCTCGATATAAAATAAAAAAATTCAGCTTGAGATTTACCATTGCAGCAGGGTGATTTTTGCAGCTCGAGAGTAGCCATTATTTGATTTGTAAGATCAGTTAGACAAATAATTTTCTCACCGCTATCAAACTACTTCAGTTTTAATAAAAGAGCTCCATGCAATAGTTCTTCGTTGTCGGTTTTCAGTGAAACTCTGAAGCAGGCCACGACTTATAATATGCTTGTTCCTGTCCCCTTCAAGGCCACAGAATCATGCGGGCGGGCGGTTATTAGCCGCGGTTACTATCACTAAATATTATTAGCAATGCTAGTTACCATCAGACTTTGTTATCAGCTCCAATATGAACACTCGTAACAAGCCTGCTCTTTGGCTTTCATCGTTAGTGTGATACCATCATGCAGCCACTGAAAACATGCAGGCTACGGATATTTTTGTTGAATCACATGCTTATATAGTACAAAGTCACAAAAAACATTTTAAAAAATGAAAAGACATAATTATAGGGATGGAATCTCCAAAAAGCAACCAAACGACACCACAGTACCTTTACGGACTCCCATCCCTATATCTTTTGACATAGAGCACAGCTACTGATATTGCTCAAGACATTATAGGAAGCCTCACCAGCAGGTGACCTTAAGTTTCCAAGGCTCTCCTTTGGATAAAAGAAGGTTGTATACCATACGAGAGTGCTTCCTGATCAGTGGAAATTGGTTTTCAAAAAAAAACGTTCCATGCTGCGCAAGGGAAATTACAATCAGCTGCTGCGCAGCCTCTCCTTTTAGCACACCACCCCCCCCCCCCCCCCCACTTTTAATTTCCTTCCGATGCCTCAGGCAAGACCGCATTAGCTTGGGCTGACCTGTTGCTAGGCACAACTCTGGATGAATTATATCCAGATGGTTTTCCAAAAGTATTACTTCTTTTGCTTGTTTGTTTAACTGTCTGTCCACACTTAGTCATGTGCATTAATATAAATATGTGGAAGATAGTGGATGTTTATAGACAATAGGCCAAGCTAGCTTAGTTTTAAAGTGCCTAAATGATAAAGTAGTAGATAGTAATGACAATCCTGCTTTGGCAAGTTTGGCAGCTAAAGCAGGAATTGCACTATGAAATTGCTAAGTCAGTACTTTCACTGTAAGGTATGGGCACAAGACTAGCTTTAGACTGATCTGGTGCTGAGCTAGCAAAGCTTTATGTTGGATAAAAAATGCCTGGCTGTTTTTTTGTTTTCTGGGCGTGTATTAGCCTCGTTCCCAGCCCACGTGGGATGGTTGCATGTGGCCTGGGAATAAGGTTAGATGTGCATGCAAAGTGCTAATAGTGACTAAATTCCTCACTCACTCATTGAAGGCAGTAAAAGGCCTTGTGACTTTCTCGTTGAATGAACCAAATCCAAGACGAACATTTGTGGTGACTGAGGATATATCATCCACTGAACACAAATGTGTGTGCATGTGTATTTGTGTGTGCATAAATGTGTACATGCGTGCGTATATATGTACTGTTTTGTGCACAGATGGAATATCAATGCTACTGCAGGTACATGAATATACGTAAGAATACCCCAATGAACTTAGGTATACCTTATACACAATTATGGTATAAAAAGTGCAGGGGGATGTAAGTGCATGGTCAGAATGTCTGGAGAGGGTATAATTATAGCTATATAGCTAGTATACCAGTGAGAGAGCAAAAATTCAATTTCTAAAGGCGGGGGGATTAAATATCCCCCCACAAGCCTAAAAACATAGATGTAAGTGTTGGACTGTACTAATTTTTAATTAACTGTTAAACTTCCACACATGCTACGCACCAATCTGTCCAGAGACTGCCTTCACTTCATTGAGGTCAGTCAACATAGATCCTGAGAGGTCCATGAGGAGGTACAGATCTAGGGAGAGGTTTCGCAGAGCAGTAACGTTGACAGTGATGCTCTGGGGCACACCTGCAAGAGATAGTGAGTGGTGATGCGGTGATAGCACGCCTCTGTAGGCGTCATTCCTACAGAGGCCCACATGTATATTTCACTGTTGCTACCGTGGGCCTGTGGGCCTGGTGCATTTCTCCTGTGATTTAACTGCTATAATTACATGTGGGTCAGTGGTAATCAAAATACAGCTGCATTTTCTAGGAATACCAGTTAAGGCCACAAATAGGCCATGAAGAGTTAAATGTACCACAAGTACAGGATCTGCCTGAGAATTGTAACTGCCATCACTCCCTTCTTTCTTATCCTAATTATTTGCTTCCTGAGTAACATACATACATGAATGTTACCCAGGATCATAAGGCTCACAGAAACTGCAAGCCTTATTGGCATGTTCATTGTACTCCCGTGTAATACCACGACCATGCCCATTTTCTACTGTCTTTACGTAACTGCATGATGTGAAAAACATGTGCCAAGCCCACAGTAGCAAATGAAATATGTCCATGGAGGCTAGGAAAGAACCTAACACACAGGGACAAAATGGTTGAAGCCAACCAAGACGGAGGAGTTCATCACTAACAGACACAAAGTACCTGGATCCTAGCCTCGTCCCCAGGCTCCCCTCCCACGCGCGGAAAAAGTAAGGAGGAGGGGAGCCTGGTCAATTTTATCACGTGAGCGTACGCGTCTGACATCAGATTGTAGCTGGTTATGCTTGGAATGTGCGAAGCGGTAGCTTATTTATACCGCTAGCTAGCTAGACTAAAGCTTAGCATACTTTAAACGCGCTAGGTCATTGAAGCTACAGGCCTGCCGCCTGCCTTTTCTTCCACCAAAACCAGCTACTGTCTGACGACAGACGTGTACGCTCACGTGATAAAAAATTGACCAGGCTCCCCTTCTCCTTACTTTTTCTGCACGTGGGAGGGGAGCCTGGGGACGAGGCTACATGGATCCTCTTATCCACTAACCCCGTACCCAGGCCTTCCACGCCCAGATTTTATCTCGCAGCCGTGGAGAGTTTTCTCCTCGGCTGCGAGATAAAATCTAGGCATGGAAGGCCTGGGTACGAGGTTATCATCCACTACAGTGTAGTATTTTTCCATGCAATGTCAACATCAAGTTCCCACTTATTATATATATGATAGTCAAAGTGTTGACAATGAAGAGCAGAAACGCTTTCAAACTGGCTTGAATAGTTACACTTGTGTAAGTCATTCTGTAAGTAAGCAATACCTGCAGGTGGTAGGTGATCTACGTAGATACAATATCCTGAGCAAGCCCCACACTAACAGTGCATTTTCTCAGTATTATCATTATTGTATGTACATTGTGCTGCATATTCACAGTTCACCTAGTTTAACGTATTGCAATCCAATTTCTCTCATTGTCAAACTGCATATTCTAAGCTCACCTAATTTAACGTATTGCAATCCCTTGCTTCCAACAATGGCACCAGTCTTGAGTTACCTCTTTATCATCTTCGAACTTTGGCACACGAAGAGTGCAAGACGTAGACAAGTTCATCACATAATTCGAAGGAAGGTTTACTACAGCTCCTAGGTTAGTAGGGTTGGTGTAGCCTTTGTAGAAGTAAACACAAGATCGAACGGTGTTAATGAGTGATTCCAGCGGATTCTTTATACAAAGAGTTACAACTGACATGATTGCATCAAAAAAACAATGCTGCCCTGCATAGTCACAATTCTCATGATGGCCCGCCTCCACAATGTCATGCATCTGACATTTGCTAGTTTAGGTCAGCTAATAATGCTCTGAATGAAGAGTAGAAAAGAACTGCATTCTTTACGTGAAATCGTAAAGCAATGTTAGGACCAGCCGGGCGCACACTCTGTGTGTGCCCGGCTGGTAAAATCAAGGCAGCACTTACAGAAATCATGTTTTGAGATGTTCTAAATGTGTACATGGTTGGGGAGAGAGTTGTGTTAGGTCAAGAGAAGATAAGCCCTGCTAGGTGTAATTTACCATTATCCTACCTGCTCGCAAGGAGACATTATTGGCCCTGGGATTGACTGGCTCTAACAGTGGTTCATCCACCTACAGGTAGGTATAAAGATGCATGTACATGTCATTGATTGTATATAGTGCTCACCAACACAGAGGTATCTAACAGATTTATAGTTAGTATTCCGATAACAATACCTCTATAAGTGATGACAGCTAACAAGTAAGATGTACGTGAAGCATGGAACACGCATAGAATATAAAATGCATCCAACTTCATCGAACACAGTCTGTACATATAAAGCATAAATGTAAAAACATGTACGCATATAAATCTCTAAAAACAACCCAACTAAGGTTAGGATGATGGGTTACCATGCACATCCAATAGTTGTACAGGTTACACATGTATATTGAATGTGTACAAAATGATATGCTCAAAACCCTACCCTAGAATGTATTCATAAGCCTTTATGAGCGATACCTGTTATTCTCGAGTGTTTTCATCAGTAACAAGACTGTTAGCCTCGTTCCCAGGCCACGTTGTAAAATTCGAAAAGCGTGGCCTGGTATTCACTGTTTGCGCATGCACGGCTCCCCAGGTTTTTCTGGGGAACTTGGAAACTAGCGGATACTACGCCGCAATATCACTCCATCTATCATCGTATTATCGTTCGTTACACGCGCACAATTGAAGGTTGTGTCACTTTCAGAAGAGTCTAGGAACGAGGCTAAGCCGGTGCTGATGGTCTTTCGCCATGTAGATACCTAGAAAGGTATTGTTAGTTTGATTGTTCGATCCCGTTTACCTCTGAAAGGCCAGATCTGAGATTGCAAATCGAGCAGCTACTAAGAGAGAGGCGCTTCCGAATTTCTATGGTAAGACAGCTACCATCATCCTAGCGGATAAAAAATAACAGGTAGTTTTGCTATTCTTGACTGGTTAGAAAGCCTTTCCAGTTGTAGAAAGTATAAAATCAGATGGTTTCTAGTTCTTCCGCTTACTATACCTGTATACTGCCTCCGTACTACTCCTCACCATGTGACTGAGTTCGTTCGCAGACACGTTTACTGGCCTTGTTCCGTAAATTCTCGCGCATGCGCAAACAGTGTGTACCAGGCTCTACTCTCCCCTCCACTAGAGCCTGGGAACGAGGCTACAAGACTGTTAATTAATTAACGCTGCTGGAGAGCACCACTGAAGTACCACATCGGCAAGTCACTAAACAGTCAAATTGTCTGATTGTTTCTTCAAACAGGATTACACAACAATGGCTAAAGAAATTACAATAATTCTAACACGAAGAAGCAACATTCACTCTGGGGTGTTGCACTCACACCATAGCATTCTCAAAGAAATCAAACTGTTTGGCAGCATTCTCAAGCAATCTTGGCAAGTACTTAGTGCTACACGCTGTTCTGTTCCGCATAACAAGAATATGTTACTAGCACAATTATAAATTATATAGCCAATGGTGATTTGTAGTTAACGACAGCGAAGCCTAGTTGCTGATAAAAATGTTTTCTGCCAAGCCATGCCCCTCCTACGTAAACCACAGAAACTCAGAGAAACAATGGCTCATCACACACAGTTTACCATTGATAATGTTGCTCTTATGTAAGTCTTAGATCTTATCCTGGGCACAAGGCTAATGGTGCTCTGGTGCTAACAGTAATAATCTGTAGACTTTAGGCACAAAATTAAAATTGTCAAATGGTGAAAAATTGCTTGGTTTTCACAAACCCAGTCTCCCAATCCACTGGTGTCTAATTGACAGTGACCACACTATGCATATGCACAACTCTGTGAACTCACATTCCTCTGTCCAGTGATACTTCCGGTGGGGTTTTCCACACTATTACAGCCAGTGATGGTTGGGCCGGTCTGACATCTGGGTCCAAAAAAATCCTGAAGTGGGTTATAATTACATCTTGTTGTATGAATACTGAATGCACAAAACAGAGTATACACCCATACATTAGCAAATGAAATCAGGATAATAAACACCAACAGAAAGTAAGCACCCTATAAATGTAAGCACCCATTTAACCACATCCTAATTATAGGCACCCATATAAAAATAAGCACCCTACGTCAAAAGATACCCAAAGCCAGAGTACATGAGTAGCAACAAACTCTACAGCACCTGCCAGGAAAACCTGTGTTATTTACAACTGGAAGCTTCGCTATCGACTAGAGCTTACAGTGCATATGGCAGGCAAGCATGTGCAGAAGAACTGTCAATGTGGTTCATCAGCAAGGTCAATGGATTCATGAAAATCCCTCATGGCCATATGGCCCCCTTGCAGCGGTTCTTGCCAGCTGTGTTCCACTTGCTGTCTGGTTTCCATTGCATTGTAATGGACCAATCAAGAAATGAATATACTGCAGCCACCGCTACACTGTACATTAAAGGTACCCCATAAGTATAGGCACCCCATGAATATAAGCACTATCCCCCAATGCAGAAGCCATATAAGTACCATGTATATTTTGGGAGAAATTTTATGGACGTGGTATCCAGGGTTTCATACAGGATTTTAAGTTAGGGGGGGGAAACAGTGACCCGTGCTTTTTTGAAGCACGAATCACTAGGGGGGTCTGGGGGCCCCCCCCCCTCCCCAGAAAATTTTTGAGTTTTACATACTCCAAGGTTGATTCTAAAGCCATTTTTGTGTCAAATTTATACAAATTTAGGAATCGCCTGTTTGATTGTAACCTCGTTTAATGAAGATGGCTGTGGAAGGACCAGAACTGAGTAGTGTGCCTTTTGATGAGATTTTGGACATATTTAAAGAGATAAATAGACGTATTGAGCTGTAATTAATACCTGTACTAACGATATTTGCAATATTTACAGTTGTTTTAACACAAAACTAATTATAGTCTTGTCTAAAATTTAGGGAGGGGGGGGAAACTTACATTAGGGGGGGGGGGGATTTCCCCCCTTTCCCCCTCCCCTGTATGAAACCCTGGTATCTTGGAATTTGGTAAGGGGTTGAGGTTTCAAATTTAGGCCAATTTTAGTGTAGGTACATGTACTCCACTTTTGAGAGCTTAGTATCAACTATGTTGGAGAAACAGCACATAAAGTAATTACCCTACGCTGCATATGCGAAGGCGGGGTAAAGCAATCAATTTGTCTATTATAAAACATTTCGGGTTTACCGCCTTCAAACATAGCATTAACGATGACAGCCACCGTATCTTAGTATATGTGTACCTGATCTCTGCAAAAGTGGTTTCTATTCTCTGCACTTCTAGCTCTTTCTTGTTATTGGTGTCATCCACCATTTTAATGTGACAATGGGTTATGCCCACGGCAAAGAGCTAATGGCGATGCAGTTTGCAAGTACATTTGAAGCAGAGCTTATTGCCAAAGAAGATGGCTGCAGATATTACCACCACAGTCCATGAAGAGTTGGGGTGGCCATGCACTCAATTGGAGCATTTAGAGACTTGAGGCCTTCGCTGCTAAGAGTCAGGCTAGTGTAAGCCGAAAAAATTGTGGGTGGAAGTGATTTGTGCTTAAGTAGCTGTAGCTCCATGACAGAGTATGCTAGAATCGCACCATCTGATAGGCAAAATGTCAGCTACGTAGTCTCATGGCCAGATGAGTTGTTGCTACATTTGGCGCTGGAAATCTGATGCTGCATGGATGTGGGTTCACTATACAATTTTTGCCTTATTTGGCATCGGAGTTTGAAAAATCCCAGTATGCTTGAAAAACTACATTAGCATACACTTCAGTTTGCGGTTTCAGTTTTCAGTTTTCTGGTTTCAGTTTTCAGCGTTTTCTACCATCCACGCAACCAAGACACAATTTCAGACAACAATAACTGTGCACTTCTGAATTAACATACCGTATAGCTGGAAAATTTTGCGAGCATTAAATTTGGCGAAATGGCGGAAAACGGCTAGGTTTTAATATTGGCGAAATTTAAATCTGCCGATATTAACCGTCGTACGCTTATGACGTAATAGTTGCGCTTTAGCGAACGCAACGATGTACGTAAGCCTTCTCGCTGATGATTCAGTTGTCTAGAAGCTTCGAGAAGTACCTAGCCGCCTTGGTCGAACTGTTCTCAGCAGCATACTTTCCTACCAGTGCCCTTTCTGCATGTAGCTATTGTACTTGCCTTGAGGCATGACAGCTTTATTTCCGGTCAGCTCTGTCGATGACTCTCCAAGAGCCTCTGTGTTTGCTTGTTCACCACACGTCCGTAGAGTGGGAAGTACGGTCCTCTCTTGAAATACTTGTACAGCGCCATAATAATAGTACCGCTTCAGATGTATGTGCATGTATCGCAGATAATATATATGCACGTGGGTGGTATGCATTACATCAGGTTTTATTATTGGCGAGAGTTTAGGCCATGGTAAGTAAATTCATTGTTTCTCAGGCCCGCCCTCCTCAGATATAGTAGAAACCCCCAATTTTTTTTTCCAATTAAGTTCAAAGGTTACCAAGTCCCCCCCCCCCCCCCCCCCCCCCCCCGTTTATGCATGGCCAGATACTGTGTCAACTCTTGGTGTCTGGGTGGTTTTCCTTGGAATTTCCCCACTAATTAATTAGTAAGATGCTGGGAATCATCCAGGGGTGAGCCTGATCCACTCATATGGTTAATTGATACATATTGAGTAAAACAGTCATGCATGTGATATTGGAAGATGCAGGTTTGACAATACATAATGCACATTAAGAACATAAACAATAGTACGGATGATGCAGTGATATGAATAATGTGTACTAAGGAGCAAAGTACAATGTCATAAAGAGTGACTGCTGGCCTTCTCTCTTGTTGGCGCTCCCTCTCCTGTTGACGCCTGGCCTCCCTCTCCTCCGGCATACCTGCTGCCCTTCTCTCTTGTTGACGCTCCCTCTCCTGTTGGCGCCTGGTCTCCCTCTCCTCTGGCGTACCTGCTGCCCGTCTCTCTTGTTGGCGCTCCCTCTCCTCCGGGGTACTTGCTATCCTTAACTCTCCTTAGCCTTTGGCGCATGGCCTTAGGGTACCTGCAGTGTTTATGCAAATATAACCTACACTGCAAGTTTCCTAGGGAAGCAAGGGAAGCATTTCCCTAGATCCCCAAGCCCTAAGTTACAAAGCAACTAGCTGGCTACTTTGTCCATAGATAGTAGAGTTCCTCACCCTAGGAGCATCTCCCTCCCGCCAAAACTATTAAAAAAAACACTGGATACCTGCTCCTCTTCTTTCTCGTTGGCGCTCTCTCTCCTGTTGTCGCCTAGCAAGTACTCTCGCTCATCTTCGAGTGCTTGGTTCCTGTGTAATTGTCGGTTAGCCATCGAAGTTACTGCATAGTCTCGCGGGCCAGACTCACGTGAGTCTGGCCCGCGAGACTAGTTACCTTGAATGCGCACGTACGTGGAACTTGAATACGCATGCGAGCATGATATGGCGTAACATGCGTATATTTGGAGCATAAGCGCATATGCGGTATGTGCGTACGGACAGAAGTACGTACGTACGTACAGAGAAATTGTCCAACCATACACGCTAGTGTGGGGCTCGCTCAGGCTCGACCCAATAAAAAAAAAACAGCCACCCAGCAGGCCTCTAAAGTAGAGGAAGTTGTGCCTGAGAAACAATGAATTTACTTACCATGGCCTTATTTTTTTACAATTCACCAAACCGCCAAATTAAAGTCCTCGCCAAATTTTCCCGCTATACAGTAATAAGTGATCAAAACTTTGATCATACCAATTATACTTATAAAAAAGAAAAGCGTATAGTCAAACCGGTTCAACTGTAGCTGTCACTAAAAAGCTCCACTGTATATATACGGTACTGATATCGGAAGAATTACACTGATGGGAATCTACCCATCATAAATTATACCAACACGTAACTTACCACATCTGCACACCACATGCATTGTGGGGTTCTAATACAGCTGCTGCAATTGTCTTCTAAGCTGCACACATCTTGAGCATTTCCTGCAGAAAGAAAAGAAGTGGTCAACAGTGCCCATATCTCGCATGTGGCTCTCCATGCCATGCTACAACTATTACATAGAGCATGGTAAGAATCCCATAGAACATAGGAAGCTCTAGAGATACAGGAAACGTGTACATATACTAAATGGCCTAGAGCATGGGCAGCTCTATGCTCTAAGCTATACTTAGACCATGCCTCTGAGGGCTTTATCAGTAATACACGAAGCTTTCCCTGAGGGATAACTGAAGAATGCTGAGTGGCTTACTGATAAAGCAGGAGATAAAGGCATGGTCTACAGCGAGTAAAATGTACTGTGCATGCAAGCTACAAGTCTAAGCGCTATGGAGTTTGCTGGCGCTGTCAAAAATATCAGTTTGGATGACTCTTTGGCAGCTTTTCAGCCCAACAGCAGTCCCTTGGACAAATGCTGTGGTAAGCCAAGACATTTTAGTCACTTCGTTCAATGAATCCGGGTGTAGATAAGGTGAGTGAGGTGCACATACAGCAACAGAAGCAGAACTCCTGCTGCATCGATATATTATGCTAATATTTGGCTAGCCTTTGGTAGTTTTCAATGTTAACGCTTGGTTAGTCTGCTTTAATCACGGCTGTATATAGCTAATTCTGATTTGTTAGACTGGCTGTAGTTTGAACTAAGCGTAAGCTGCCTTGTCTCGTGTTTTATTGTACGTGTAGTAGTCTGCTGAGAGTTGGACTGTTCTCCTACACTATCATCCAGGTCACGTACATGCATTTGTCCCCTATTTGTGACAACTCCAGACTTTCCACCAAGAATACAAATTTAATTAAGCCTTGCTTGCAAGGCTGTGCTTCTAATGAGGGTAATAATGTGTAGATCACCCTTACCACATCCTGTCTGCCACAAATATTAATATCACCCTCACCACATGTGCCTTTGTAAAGTATGGCCTGAATATCTGGCCAATACTCAATCATACAGGCTGGCCTACGTATACCCTGCAGCCTAAGCCTCTTTCCAGTTGTACCACTGAAGCCATACTTTACAAAGGCACCGCATGCAGTGCATATCACTAAGACAACGGAAAAGCGTGGTCTTAGTAAGTAACAGTTCATTTGAAATTGCCTATTATTCAATTCCTGACTTCTTGCTAAATGTCCCTATTATTCTTTCAAATTATTCCCAAAAAATTACAGCACATAAACTTATCAAACTACATTAATGCATACTGTATCCATTGCTGCTGCATGTACTACTGACTTAGGCCACTCCAAATTAATCTTTAGTTTCTGGTCCCACCTTTCCTCCTACAGGATGCGGGCGGGCGGGTGATAAGGACTATAGGACCTCATTATCTTCACCAGACTTCCGTATACAATATTATGTCCTTTGTACTCTGTTTGCACTATTAAAAACCTCGCTCAGCTCCCTCGATGATGTCCTGGTGGGCGATGAAAGATATTCGGGAGCTGGAGGCGGTATCTTCAATGGATACATAGCCTCGTACCCAGGCCACATGACCTGGGTACGAGGCTAATGGATACAGAACTCTCAGTTCCGCCTTTTCAGAACTATGCAAGACTGCTATCCTGGCTCACGCTCTGATTTCGTATTTACAATAGTCATCAACTGTGAAAATTGGATGCGGGCGGAGGACCAGAAACTATACATTAATTTGAAGTGGCCTTAAATTACCTGTACAAGGTCTCTCAAACTAGGTGAGAAATGGCTTCACTACCAGCATTGTGTACACAGCTGCTAACTATTAGAATGACGTAATCTACGTGAAAATCATGCCGATTATTCTCGCATTATTATTCTTATAAAAGTACCGATTATTCTCAAAATTATTCTGATTCTGATCCTACAATATACCTACCACTCTTTCTCGAGATCAAGCTAACACCAATCTGGAGGGGGCTACGTGGAATTTTCGCATAGTGTTACTGTAGTCTAAAAGTAGTCCCTCCTAGCTGTTGGGTGCCGTACAATTATTGCCAGCTATACGCTTGGTGCGTTCATAGTGGGATATAGCATGCGCAATTATACAGTAGTTCTATCGATGGACGCAAAACGTGGATTTTAATTGCACACTGCACCCTTTCAGAGTCATACAAATCGCAGACAGTATACACAATTATGTGTCCACAAACAGATGCTTTGTTTTTCTACAAACAACCCGCTTTAAGTTAGTATGGTTCATTTCATACTCTCCATAAACACATACTCTGCTTTCTTGTAACAGCCCTCTTGATGATAGCTAAAAATTTGCAGAAAATCTGCTCAAATCTTGGTTCTTATTCCTTTACTCCATCACAGAATCTTACTCAGGCTGATAAAAAAAATAGCCCTGCGCTGCTCAGTGATCTGTGTCAGCAAACATTCTGCACTGTCATTTTCGCGCGGACAGAAACTGCTAGCGGATTATGTCCGATGCGCAAGGATATTATACACTAAGCCACTGCGCTAGTGAATTTGGTCCCTCGGACACAATCCTCGATGATACCGCCTCTGGTTTGCTTAACAATATTAAAGTGTCACTGCCAGGCGAAATAGCACTGGGCTTCGCCTCGTGCAATGTATAGCTAGCTACGACGCACGTAGTAAACACGTGCGTCGGACCTTCGAACTCACCTTTGCTCCATGTCGCTGTTATAAAAACGGCCAGAAAAAATCTACAGGCTGCCATACTTTCTGCAGGGCGTATGGAATATTACCTAGCTCCACCGAATTGGAACGGTATTTACGGCGAGTCACTTCCGGAGTAGCGCTCTGGAGTACCAGAGCGGCTGTAGCTCCATAGCAGAGCGCGCGGTCAAATTTGAGGCAAACTTCACTTAACTTTAAGGAGTATATCTGCAATTATATAAAGTGTGGGAGTCTTAGTCCAAATTACCTATGTTTGTATCTACGTACACATGCATGCAGTGTAAGCACCATTGACACTGCGGGCTCTTCCTCGGCAGCTACTGTATATAAACATACCTTATTAGATTAGATGGGTAAGTATACTAAATTACAGCTAGCTATATATATTACTGTAAAAATTAAATGGTTATTTCAACCAATCTATGGTTAGTTCAGTCGCAGCTTCACTATCATGCCTACAGTAGCCTCGTCCCAGGTCCGTGTGTATTATGTAATGCGAGCGAGAGAAAGACCTGGTAACATTTATTACGTACCGTGATGTAGGGTAGACGCAAACCGGTTGATGTCACCGTAAAAATAAACAGATTGATTTAACTACTGAGTGGTTACTGCAGTTGCAGGGTGTTAGATGGGCTACCTCCTAACATTCATACAGCTATGTATATTGCAGGAATAACAAGGTACTTGGGGTTGCATTTGCTAGCTACAAAGGAAACTCAACCACTTTGTTATTCCTGCAACTACATACTTTGGAGTTGATTACCAGATGTTCACTCACAAAAATACATCCTTTCAGATTTGACTGGCGCCAGAAAATTAGCCAGTATAGTCACATGCTTTCAGTTAGGGAAGCCAGTCACAGGAAACATAATCAGATATTCACTAGCGATGATTGCGAGTTTCTGACGCCTCTAGGACTTTAAAAATCAAAGGGTATAAAAGGCAAGACTATGTCTATTGCCGATCTTCAGAGTAAAAATCATCATGTAACACTGCCATAGGCTTACCCCGTACCCACCTGGTCCGCCAAAGTCCTGCCGCTTCAGCTCAGTGTCACTGAATCGGCAATACTACATGCAAATTTGTTGCAAAAGTGCCTCCAGAACACAGCAGTGTAGGCACAGCAGGTTCTAAGTGTAACGTTGGTGCATGCATGAAAGCATGCACTGCAAAAACATAAGGGTTGTTTTAACTCAGCTAGTTGCAACTTAAGGTAGCAAGGGAAAACTGCTCATGAATAATTAAGATGTTGGTAGTGGGAAATAAGTGTGGTCAAGGGAAATTTAACATAAATGGCAAAGAGATGGAAGAGGTAGAGGCATTTAAATATCTAGGGGTGTGGTTTGATCGGTGGATGAGAGGAAATGTACATTTGAAGAAGATGGTTGAGAAAGCAGAGCAATGGGTAGGCAAAGTAGAATGGTTGGCAAGGGTAAATGGAGAGGTGGAAGTGGAACGTGGAAGGCTGGTGTGGGAATTGATGGCAAGGCCATGTTTGGAGCATGCAGCAGAAGTGTGGTGGCCAGGGGGAAAAGTGATTGGGAGAAAACTGGAAGCTGTGCAAGACAGAGTGGGTAGGAAGTTGCTGGGGGCAAGTAATACAGTGGCGGGGGTTGCTGTGCGAGGTGATCTAGGATAGAAGAGGCTGGAAGAGAGGAGGGAAGAGAAGAAGGTACTGTTTGGTAAGAGGATGTGGGAACTTGGTGAAGAGCGGTTGGTAAAGTTAATTGTAGAAAAATTGCGAGAAGCTGGTGGAGTGGGTTGGAGGGAGGAGTATGAAGTATTATTGAGAAGGTATGGACTGGGAGAGGAAGAAGACGTACAAGCTGGGTCTGTTGCAGAGTGGAAGAGGCGGGTGAGAAAGCTGAATGGGAGTGAGTGGAAGAAAGAAATAGAGGCAATGAGCAGTTTGGGATGGTACAGAGCAGTGAAAGATACTTTTGGTGCGGAGAGGTATATTGCATCGTGGGAAGTGCATGAAGCAATTAGGTTAAGGTTTCGACTGCGGACTGGCTCTGCTGGGTTGTTGGAGGACAAAAGGAGGTGCGGAATTTGTGTAGATGAGAGGTGTGTGTTGTGTAATAGTGGTGAGGTAGAGGATGTAGGACACTTTGTATTAGGATGTGAGGAATTTACTCAAGAGAGGAGAGAGTTGGTTAGGAAGATTGAGAACCTAGAGGGAGCAAAAAAATGGAGTGAAGAATTTGAAGGAGGAGAGGAGCTAGAGAAGGTGGCATTATTGTTAGAAAGGGGAGTAGAGGGTGTGGACAGGGAAGTGATGGGTGTGATAGATGGATGGTTGTTGAAGGAGTTGCTGGTGTGGTGGAAGAGGAGGAAAGAGTTGTTGGGTTGGTTATAGCTAAGCCCCGCTCTGAGTACCTGGACCCCAGTGCCCCCTGTACCTCCCCTCCTATGCATAGACACTTAGTGTTAGCTATCACTTTATTTGGTTAATGTGTATCATGTATGTGATGGCCCTTTAGGGCTCAAACATGAAGAGATTTAAAGATTAATGAGCAATCAGCAAAGTCACGTGAGCTACGTAAAGTTAATGAGATTCATTGAACTATTTACATTTTCCCATGGCGGCAACCGGAATCAACAGTGGGGGTGTGTCACTTTGATGTGGAAAGCGGCACTTTCAAGGGCAAATTTGGCACTTTGATGTGGCCGAGCGGTACTTTGATGTTCACTTTCAACACTCTTTTTTTTTTTTTTTTAATAAGATGCCGTTTAGGCCGCGTGTAGTGCTGAGTAGGCTGTTTGTGTGTAAAATCCAGCCTGAAGTCTGTAGTAGTGTTTGTGAGTGTAGCTGAAAGGCTGGCAGGCAGCTTGCCAGACAGATGGTCATCCAGTCTTCTCTAGTCAGTTGTCTTTAGGAAAGTGACCTTTCTATCTCGTAGACTCCGCCCATTTTCGCGGCTAGCTGCCGTTTGTGGGGTCCTGGCAAAAACAGTGGTGAGTTGTAGCTAGGCTGTGTGCGTGTGTAACGTAGCAAGGGAGGGGTTAGGGGAGAAAAGCATGCATAGTTTTCTTGTGAGTAGGCTGACTGTCATAACCCTGGGGTGAATCTACTGTAGCAGGCGTGGATTGTTGCAATATTTGATTGGCAAGTCCGGATTGCGAAATGCATGTATTTGTGAATAGCAAGGCAGATTTAGCTGTAAAACCGGATTTGAAGTGTTTCTGTGAAAAAGCATGCGTAGGATTTTGGCCTGTCCTGTGTAGGTTGTGTGTAGGTGACGATGAGGGGTGAAACTGTGCGGGGAGTGCAATATTTGGAATTTTAGCAAAAGAGGTATTTTTGTGAATATTAAGCAGAGGGGGTAATTAGGTGCTTACCTATTGTCATGTGTCTAGGATGTTGCCAACATATATAGCCATCAACTTGGTTCGGAGATTCGGCTTCAACCCTACTCAACTTCCCTTCCTACTTTAAGAGACTCCTACATCTCTTGCACACTTCAACTTATCTGCATAAAAAAGTGGTTGATTGATCTTACGTATTGTATTGGAGTATAGCTGCACAGTAAGTACATAATGACCTGCATACCTTTTCCTTTAGTGGATAGTGCTGCAGGTCGTAGGCCTGACCTGGAGACAGCAGAGGTAGGAGTTGCGTCAAGCTGTCTAACAGGGGATTGCTCTTCTGTAGCAGCTATCTTCTGCAAGCTATGCCTGCTCATGCCACGTCTGTGAGAGTTGGAGGAGTGCTTTCTTTGAGTCCCTCCCTCGTTTAGCCATGGTTACTTGACAACCGGCTGTAACTAGCTTGTACTACGCAAATTAATACCTTCTACAATAATAAAAACAAGCAAAACTGTTTAACGACTACGTGGGTCGAAGCTGCACCAACTCACGGTTCAGCTATCATATCCTATATTCAGGCAAGAGGCCAAACCTTGGGGCCTCTATTTCCAATTTGCTTCTGGACAACCACTAACTAGCTAGAGACTCCTTTGTGAAAAGAGTGAGAGAAGGTCTGATGGCAGGCGTGAATGCAGCACAGTATGCCAGGCATAGCTTTCGCATAGGAGCGGCTACCACTGCGACAGCACAGGGTATTGAAGATTCAACCATAGATATTATAAACCCGATGGGAGAGATCAGCATACCTCCTTTACGTTTGCATTCCCAGAGCAAAACTAGCTAACTCAAGTATCAAAGCAGCTAGTTTCAGCACACTGATTTATCTGTCTGGCTTTCCTATTTATTGTATCACTGCACTAAGCTCATTGTCTTATCATAATATTAGGTCTAATCAAGGCAAATAATTTACTCATGCATGTGTTTGGGTGGGAGGGATGAGTTCCGGGCTCCCTTTGGACTCAACTGTGGTGAGGACCCCAGTTTTTCCTCCCAAACACAGATGGCTTATTGGGACTTCAGTCCAGCAAGCATTACTGACAATAGGATAGACACCCTAACTCTCCCTCCAATGAATGGTGTAGTTAATAGCATAACCTAATCACACCCACTATAGGCAGGAACAAGCTACCGGCTCTAGTAGCTTAACCTAATCACACCCACTATAGGCAGGAACAAGCTACCGGCTCTAGTAGCTTAACCTAATCACACCGCCCACTATGGGTGGGGCAGTTTATCGACTCCAATTAAATATAGCTAAGTCACAAAAAAGCATTTCGAAAAATGAAAAGACATATAGGGATGGAATCCCCAAAAAGTAACCAAACAAGGTAGGAACGAACGACACCACAGTACCTTTATGGACTCCCATCCCTATATCTTTTGACATTTTTCCAACCACATCTTATGCCTGTTACATGGAATGACAGAATGTTAGATCTTGATGTGTACATCCTGTGGCAGTTTTTTTTGAAAACACACTTGTATGATTATAATCTTAACCGCAAATGGATTACATTATGCTGTTGTTTGAAGATAGTAGTGTGCTGTTACAGGCGAGATGTCATCGTACAAGTGGGATTGGTGTGTGGAAGGATGTGGATTGGGCAGTATATGTTGAGTCTACCTACAGCACATGCCGCTGTGGATAAGTTATAGTGAGGTTATGTGTGCTGTACATGTAAAGTACTGCAATCATTTATTGGCTGTGGATATGGCTGTGTGGCATGTATATAGCTAGGGGATTGTGGTGTGCGTGTTGTTGGAAAAATGTCACTTTTTCATAGCTTCTCCAGCATCATTAATTGTTATCCATACTTGCTAGTTGTTATTCTCGTGATAGGCTGGCTCGCGACCTGTATTGCCCCGCCCAGGTCGAGATTTTTAATATATCCGCATCTCTACTCGCCCACTATCTTTACACTTGGCAGTGCAATTACCCTTGATAATATAATATTAATATAATATAATGTTTTGCAAAAAGTATAGGGGTCACAGAGGTGTGAAACTTATAGCTACCATTGTGATCCTTGGGGAATAAATAAGAAAATGTACGTGAAGCTCCTCCACTTACAGTTTCTGTGAGGAGTTATGGCCAAAACAAAACTATACACATTTTATATGTCTCCTTATGGGGCCGCTACAAAGCACATGGTCATAACGGCGTCTCTGGTAGTTACATGCATGCCCAAGGGCTGATCCAGGGGGGGATGGATGGGGTGGCTAGCCACCCCCCTCCCCTCAGCCTTCCCAAATCATGTGTGCTCCTATAAGAATGCAAAAATGAGGAAAGGTACTGCCTGGATTAGAAAACCCTGTCCTTAACAATTAATAGGTACGTTTGGCACCACATATATATTGACCTCATCTAGGCCAATGGCCACTCTAATGATGGCCTCATACACCTAGGTGGCCTGGGTATGAGGATAATATACTCTCTGAATGCACTAGTTAGCTACCATATTTATGTAACTTAGCATATTCTCTGAAAAATGTATCCTGACCACAGTCAAAAACACATAAACTTTCAGTCAAAGATTTCCCCACTGTAACAGGTAGGTTCATGGGGTTCATGACCAGTACATGCGTATGGTAGCAAATTTGCTGTCAGCATGTATGCAGGTTAATTTATTGCAGGACAATCCCATGCATAACTAGAAGTGTTCCTAGAACACATACCCCGCGCTCCTGATGCAATGGCAGACGTTAGAACCATAATTATGTGACTGTATACATTTAGCTAGACTTCTGTCTGCATACATTTTATCATGGCTCTGTATGGCCTAGTCACGAGACTACTCAGTCTCCTCTCATCTGCATCGGTCCTCTCATCTGTATCCAAAGCTTGGGAGTATTCTTGCATTTCCGTAAGTTTAAGCGAACGCTATCTGGTTCATACTGCTTCTCTACTGCGTATTGTATGAACACGTGTCCAGAGTCCGCGCATGGCCGTATTCGAGACGTATCCGAATTGACCACGTAAAGATGGTGGACGATACTGACGTTAAATAGGAAAGTGCCGAAAATGCGGAAGAACAGACTCGCTGTGGGCTCTATCAAGTACACAGGCGTTGTTTTTTTTCAGTAATGTCAAGGTTAGCAAGCATTTAACCTCGTAAATGTTGAGATTTCAAAAATTTTCACTGGACAGACAGACGGACGGACAAAACCAATCGCTTAACCCCCCTTCCGCATACGCGGCGCGGGGTAATAACAAAGTAAAAAATTCCTATATGTAGTTTAAGCTTGTGTTACCAGCAGATAATTAATACCATGTGGCATATATTACGTATATGTAGCTACTCCATCAACCTAGCTATAATATTGCAATACTAGCAGGGGGACATCAGATTGTATAGGTATTTCAGGACAGCACCATGGAAAGGCTTCCTGTATAGTGGCATGTACTGCCACAGAAAGACTGCTGTTGCTGTGCATGTGGCATGTACTTGTCATGTACCCCATGAAAAGAGTACTGTTGTTGTGGATAGTATAGCTTGTAGTTTCCTATAGCTACTAGAATATCATTTCAGAACAGCCCCATATAGCTAAAGACTGTGGTAACCTGAATGCATGCAGATAACAAACTGCTACTATGTGGCATGTACCAGTTATGTGCCCCATGAACCTGGGGGAACCTCTGACATCTGTTTATAGCATAGCTTATATAGCTAGTTTCCTACAACATGTGGGTCAGTATATAAACCTCTCCCTGTATAAGCTTGAAAAAAACCAGTGTAGTAACCTGCAAACTGACAACTGATACCGGCACGTACTGGTCATACACCCCATGAACCTACAGGCATAGCTAGTGGTGGAATATCTGTAGCTTGTAGTATCCTATATATCATGGTACATTTCAGGAGAGCTTGTCATGCAACTACCCAATGGTTGAACTTACCAATTAATTTTTACAGTGATATATATACTGCTCGAGATATTGGCTAAAGTTCAAAGCTAGGCAAAATTAGTGGGTGGGGTAACTTGACTTTAACAGGTTATAGCCACAAAAACTCCAAATGTACCAAGGCTATATGTTGTCTACTTTGTGGGTTGATGCCAAATTCATCTTAAGTGACCCATTTCAATATTTTATATCTTTTTGAGTAGGCTCAAGCCCCTGCGGCTTGTCAGCATATTAAGGTTTTGAGTGGATTGAGTGGGAATAAATTGCTCTAACTTCCATCAATACATGTACACCAAACCTAATGAAAAATAAGTATTTAAAATTTAGAGCTCAAAACCATTATGTTAGGCATAGGGTTAGTGTACTGTGTAGTGTGTACCACTTTTGGAGTCAATAGCTTGTGCACAGAGGTAATTGCAGATCGTTACCCTGCATTACCTTATTCAGGGGTTATCTCAGTTGGTCATATAAAAAACCGTACGTGGTGGTCTTGATGCACCTCGGTGCCGCCGCTAGCTCCACCTAGCCGCACGTCTGCGCTGCACGCGGTACTACTGGACCGATTCACTGAACGTCTCTGACTCTTTCGTATTCTTTCTGTTCTTATTCCTCTTCTGAATACAAAGCACTATTAATACTACTACAGCAAACCAAAAATCACACCTAAACTCAGCATTAGCACATATACTACACTACAGCATTTCGGGGGGGGGGGGGGGGGGGGGGGGGGGTGGGGGGGCTCCCTTTAGCCTTCCCAAATAAGAATAGTTAAATTAAAACACATATAAACATACAGGAGCCCATAACCCAAAGGGAAGGATCATTAAACTTGTGTATGTATGCTGATTCCACCTGTTGTCGAATGGCACTTGCACAAAACTCCTTATATGGTAAGTGCTATGTAAGCACTATAATTTACTTAGCACTAGTAGCGTAGTAAACCAGCCATGCATAGCTGCTAGGCATTCCATATATGGTGTTTTCTTGTAGGTGCCATTCAACAACAAGTGGAATCACTAGTTTAACGCTCCTTCCCTTTGAGTTATGGGCTTATACACTTGTGATTTGTATACTTATGTGTGCTTCTATACGAAGATTAGGATAAGGAAGAGTACTGCCTTGATGAGAAAACTCAAATACTGGGTAAGTTGGGCACCACCTGCTAACCTCATGCAGGCTGCTCTCTGATCTCATACACCTATAGCTAGGTGACCTAGGTATGAACCCTGTGAATGCACTAGTTATCTACCATATAGGTATGTAACATACTTTCAAATATTTTCTGGGAAATATGCCCTGACCACAGTGTTGGGACTAAAGACCAAAATATGTTTCATGGTACTTTGTAGAGGATGTCGACAGCAACAGTTAGACAGTATGGTGGATGGAGGCATCTGTAACTCAGTTGCAGCTTCAATTTTGCAGAGAGTCTCCAAAAGCAGCCAGAGGACATCAAATGTAAAACCCTTTCTGGGGGAACATGCCCCCAGACTCCCCTATAGCTATTGCGAGTTTCTCTCTGTACCCCATTCAAAATGATGTTGAGTCTACATGGAGTAGCCACCCCCCTTGTAGCAAAAAATCCTGGATCAGCGCCTGATGCCGTCTTCGAACTTAAGTTACGGCACGGACGGCACGTTCGAGCGATACGCTTGTGAGTTTCGAGCAGCTGACTTCGTCTCTCCACTCATCCGCAGTAGCCATGGCTGATCCTTATTGCAGACAGAGACAGCAATCTTCCAAAGACTGGTCGCTTTTTCGTAGCTTCTCAGCAGCATTGTCACGCATGGTTCCGCGTCAATTGTTATTTTCGCGACAGGCTGGCTTGCGACCCGTCTCGCCCCGATTACCCTCAATTTATACATGACACAGAGGCGACAGGATATAAAATTTAATATGAACTGATTAAAGAAATCATTTTTGATATAGCAGTTTTCGTACTTCTACACTCTCTCATACCATAGGTAAATTGCTTGCCTGTATAATTTACATACTGAGAACTAAACATGAGTGAAATTGAAAATAAAAAACTTATTCAATAGTGCAATCAGCAGACTTTATGAAAATGGTTTCTGGAAGTCCATTTTCCACTTCCAAAATTGGCACACAGCTCACACCTAAATGTTGTGTGCATTACAGAAAAAATGCATGTGATAGGTATCATTAACAATATAATACTGCTTTGTAAAATTAGACTAAAATCATTTGTTCTTAAAGCTAAGATCACGTATGAATCCAAGAGAGATTGCTGTGCTTCAACTAATAATAGTTAGCAGGTAATCAAAGTAGAATGAACAATGTCATGCACAAATGCTGATATACAGCAGCTATTGCAAGTGCATAAATTAGGGTGCACCTGCTTCTTAAATCAATATTTAGTCAACTTTGCATCTGCACAAGAAGCACTATAATTGTACGCTCATACTACCCATAGTGTAATAATAAGACGAACTGTTCAAAATTGGATTGCCTGTTTCATCAACTTGAAACAGTCCATTTAGGGTCTTGGATGGTACAATAAATTTCATGTGTTTTAAACTAAACCATACCACTGTTGTCATCCAGTATGATCACAGCTGCTGAGTTAGACACAAACATCACTGGATCAGAGCTTGAGAATCCGACAGAGAATTGCTCATTCAATTCGGGCACAGAATTATCCAGAATGTTGACACAGATGCATTGGCGTAATATGCCTTGGTCTGGATCAAATATCAGTTCTTCATTTGCAGGCACAAAGTCTTCATCTTCTACAGACCGAGAGGAGTTATGAACCTATGCCTGCTAGCCATGAGTATATGAGTATTAACTATCATAAAAAGATTCTTGGCTGTGCATTGTGTGCACATTGTAGAAGCTATAATAGTTATGAGCAACTATGTCAGAGTGGCTTACCTACTGCAGTGCCAAGATAGTTACTGTGACTGCTCGGGTTAGTTCTTCAGCAATGGCACAGATCACCAAGGCAAACTTCTTGCCATCAGTGAGGTCTTCTCTCACGGTGTATGACGTCCTCTCAAACATAACCCGTGCTTGAATAGCTGCATGGAAGGTAAATAGCATGTTAAATTCCACAAGATATGTATTCGCTGGGGGTGGGATGGATGGATAAGTGTCATGAAATAAATGGGGAATGCATGGGATGGAGAATAGGTGGGGGTGGTTGGGTGGGTGGATGGGTGGTTGGGTGGGTGAATGGATGGATGGATGGGGGCGATGTGTGAGCAGATGGATGGATGGATGGGGCAGCGGGTGGGTGGGCGGATGGAGGGAGGATGGATAACAGACATGCACTAAATATCTCTGTTTAGAATTACACAGTTTTATTGCACATACTTAAAATACAAGCAGATCAATCCCAATCGTCACTGAAATCTTTCAGATTACTATTATATAAGCGAGCGTCGTAACATATACATGTAAATAAGTGTTAAGAGAAGGGAGTACGTATATATAATAAGGCCAATCTTATTAGCTTTGTCGAATGTTATACAGTATTGCTATTTATAATAATTATTCTGTTCAGGTTTCCGCCCGCTGCAAGAGTAACTGACTGGCCGTTGTGTTTCAGAAAGCGGGCTAGTTTTGAAGAGTGCCTTCATGGTGATTTGGTAGGGGTGTTGACTACCATAACAGTGGGATGGTGCATGAGTTTAACTATAGAGCGATCCAGGCTGTGAGTGGAATGTGATGTATTCTGTGACTACTATATGAAGTAGCACAGCTATGTGGCCATGGCATACCTTTGCGCCCTTGACAATTGTAGCTGCATGACCTTTGAACTTGTCACTGAAGAGTGGAAGCAAAGGACAGTACTCTTGTGCCATGACCATGACAGGAAGAAATAGGTAAATTCATTTTTCCAGGGTAAGCCAAACAATGAGTGGTGTTGCATGTGTGTATCACAGAGGTGGTTACAGCATACTACAGTTATTATATTGACTACTTTGAATGTCATGAATTTTTTTGCAGAATGAAGTGAGATGCATAATATTATAGTGTGAGATTGTGAGGAATTGCTGTGGAGAAAAATGAGAGGGACAGTCTGCAAATGACTACTTTATGAATCTATTAATATTAATTCTTATACTAATCTCAAATTACAGTACTGTAGCAAAACAGTATCTCAGACTCGTAGTTTGATAAGACACTTCTGTAGAGGTGGTTGTTTCAGTGAAGCTACTGCAAGGCACAGTTAATGTAAGTGTTGTCATTGTAAGCAAGGAATCCAACTCTTGTGTATCATGTTCACTTAGACTTGAACTGTGCACACCAAGGGTGGAGATATATCGCGGTAATCTTTACAAACTGTAAGAGGAAAGAGTTCGGCCACATGTCATCAGCTTCCTGTCCTTGTTTGTACTGATGCACAAAGCTGAAAGAAAGCCAACCCAAACTAGCAGGAGGCTCTGAGCTCACTGTCATCACTGCATACATTCAGTCTGAAAGAATTTTCAACGCATGACAGAGAGATTCCATGACAGAATTCCCTACCATTTCACGAGTCAAGCCAAAATCAATTTCTTGCATCATCAGGCATGAGGTGACAACCACCTCCTCTTGTGAAAGGATTGTTTGGTGTGCCACCAGTGCAATATCTCGCATATTATTCACTTTAAGTAATAGTTATATCACTGGCACGAGGTCTGTATCAGATTTATTGCACTGGAGCCCAAGGGCCGAAGGCCCGAGGGCTTCGTGCAATAAATCTAATGCAGACCGAGTGGCCGTGATATAACTATTTTATATCCTGAGGCCGTCGATACTGATTGGTCGGTTATAGCGTTACTAGGGAGCCTTGGTAACTGTCGTGAAATGCCGAGTTAAGATAATGGCACAGTATAGTGAGTCTGTGATATCTCCTGGTCTATATAAATCTGATACAAACACCATTGCTGATCACTGACTATTGTATATACTTTGAAACTGAAAGACTAACTTGTAGCTATACTGCAGCACTCCTCCTGGTCTATATAAATCTGATACAAACACCATTGCTGATCACTGACTATTGTATATACTTTGAAACTGAAAGACTAACTTGTAGCTATACTGCAGCACTCTTGTGTATATTGTATAATTATGTACCTTCATGCAGTCTCTCTAATATGTAGCAATTTTGCTCCAGGCTGAAACATAATGCACTAGCTGGCATGCTTGAGGCAAAAATATATTGCACTGATATGCTTGGTAGCAGTGCATTAGCTGATTTATTGCACCTAGTAACAACATAGCAACAGGATGTAATAATGGGCTAAATGATAAATATCCGTAGCTATTACCCTCTTCTCAAATAGCCATTCCCCTATTTATTAGGAATGCAGTTTGGATTGTTAGCGTATGTTAAAATTAGAAAATAGCCCTTTAGGTAAGGTTAGAACCAGTGACTCCCTTACCTAAAACAGTAAATGATACTGTACCCATGTTGTTCTCAGTGAAATTGTCCCGGCTGATAAGTGTACAAAGAGTGAATACAATTCGAATTTCCTCATTTCTTACTGCAGCGTCTTGGTTGACAATTAGTCGAATAGTGACATTTTGTTCCTACGACAGAGCAAATGGAGTAACTCAATAAAACAAGATGTCATTAAAGTCCAGGTACTCTACATGCTTGGGGTTGGTGGTGCATGCAGCCGCAGATATGTGATGTTATGAATTAAAACGTTCAGCCCATGTAAATTGTAATTGCCTTGTAGGCACATAGGAAAAATGCAGATTGCATAAGTAGTGAAAAAAAGCGCAAAACAATATTCCTAGTGGATATACACAAAGAAAAATTTATGCTGCATTTTCATTCCCTCATATGACTATTGCTGACTATGGTTCCAGAAGCATGCAAAGGAGGAACACCAAACTCAGAAGTCACTGTGCGATGGATCCATGGTAGTATCTACAGGTTCCACCGACTTTCGGCATGTGTTCTGCACTAAGTATTGATGGTATCTAAAGATTTGTCACTTACTCTATACATCAAATATAGCTCTAATAACGGCAGCCATAATATCATAAGAGTAAACACTGATCAGTATTAGGTTCAAGTTATTAATGTAATGTTACTGGAGTAGGAAAAAGATGCCATGGATTTTTTTCTCAAAAATGTGATTAAAAACGACATAGTAACCTTTACATAAACATTTAGCAAATAATACATACCCCACTTTCTTTACACAACAGGTCTTGTAGCTGGCACTGTGTACTGTGATTCCCAGAACTTGTACAAGAGGCAGTCTACACAGGAACACAAAAAACATCACAAAATTAAGGACTGTCACAGTATAATTAAGCTTAATGCATTAATAAATCCCTGAGTATTATCGTTAACAAACTCTCAGGGACATGCAGCATGCACTGTTGCATTACTAACTATTACCCGCATTAATCAGTGTATGGCTCCTCTTATGGTGTCACAAGCTACTTTGCGTGTATCCTAGCCTAGTCTCACAAAGCCTTACTCAGATGACTACATATAACTACATGCAAGCCAAGGATCACACTTATGTGATGTAGGTTGCTATTTCATAAAGTTACAAAAAAAAAATTCGAAAAAATTTTAAAAGATGTAGGGATGGAAGTTCAAACAAGGTGTAGGGATAGCATAATCACAAAGTTTAACATACATAGCCCCATCCCTACATCTTTTTTACATGTCACGGCAAGTGTAGCACTATTGTGCTGATCTTATTACATATCATACCAAGCAGCACGTAACGTAAGTTAAGTTTATCCACATATACATTTACATAAAATTCTATACAGTGCAGTGACTGGTCAATTTCTGTTGGGTGTGGCTTGTACTAGCCAGCCTCGTCCCCAGGCTACACCCCCTGAAAATAGTTGTGGGTGTGGCTTGGGTACAGTAGGCTTAACAAATAAGCATGTTCTCACGTGAATAACTAATTTCTGTTGGGTGTGGCTTGCCTCGTCCACAGGCCACACTCACTGAAAATAGTTGCGGGTGTGGCTTGGGTATGGGCTAGACTCGTACAGTGTGGCAAATGTAATATGTCAGAGTAGGCGTAACCCGGAAGTCATGTGATTTCTTGCCCAACGTGATGCTACATTCTCACATGAATAAATTTGTACTATTTTGTACCATGGCAAAAGATACACCGAAATCTGTTTAAGTATTCATTGCCTTTGTAATGTTATTTACGTTGCAGTTGACATGTAAAAAAGATGTAGGGATGGGGCTATGTATGTTAAACTTTGTGATTATGCTATCCCTACACCTTGTTTGAACGCTTTTTTGCACTTCCATACCTACATCTTTTTTAATTTTTTAGAATTTTTTTTTTGTAAATAATGACGATAAATATAACATAGTGATACAAGACATGTTTATATTATATAAATATTAAATACAGGATAAATACAGTATAATATACATACATAAGTTAATAATAGTTGTTAATAATCGTAACTTTGCAACTAGAGATCTGGATAAAGAAAACAATAATAGGTATTAAACTATTGCATGATACTGTATTTTCAAAGAGATAAACTTACATTTTGGCCATCTCTTCTTCCCCTTCCTCCTCTCCCTCCTCTGCCCCCTCTTCCCCTCCTCCGACGCCCTCGGCGGCGCCCGCGGCAGTAGTAGTCGGGGAGGTAGAGGGGCCCGGGCTCGTCGGGGCGGTGGCCGGGTCGTCCTCGGGGGCCGGGGAGCCAGAGGTCGGGACCGTCGGGGAGGTGGCCGGGTCGCCGGAGATCGGGCTCGTCGGGGCCGGGGCCGGGCCGTCCACGGCGGCGGTCGGGGATGGGGCCGGGGAGCCGGAGGTCGGGCCTACACCAAAATCTTCACTTCCTCTAATCTGAAGGGCATTGACTGATCTAGTACTCTTGAGCAAAGACCCAGCATGTTGCTTGCGCATGTGCAAGCCTTTATTGAGCAGTCTCTTAGCTGCTATTTTACAGACAGTTCTTCCCAAAACCCTAGACATTTGTTTTACTATAATTTTTGGCTGTTTGTTAAAAGCTGCCATCAACTGAGCCCTTGCTTTGGAATCGCCTAACAGACAGTCTTCAATTTCCTTCATGTACATGTCTTTCACATCAGGCTTGGGCTTGGCTAATACATACCTTCCTCTTCTATTAGCACATATGTGTTGTCTGTTACGTGCATAGTATGTTTTAAATGACTTCATTCTAGCTCTACGATTCTTGGCAGAGCTCTAGTGTGCTTTCCTAGCAGCTTTTTCTTTGTCAGGGTCAATGCTATAGCGTGCTTTCCTAGCAGCTTTTTCTTTGTCAGGATCATTGCTATAGCGTGCTTTCCTAGCAGCCTTCTTTTTGTCAGGGTCAGAGCTATAGCGTGCTTTAGAGGCAGCTTTTTCTTTGTCAGGGTCAGAGCTATAGCGTGCTTTAGAGGCAGCTTTTTCTTTGTCAGGGTCAATGCTATAGCGTGCTTTCCTGGCAGCCTTTTCTTTGTCAGGGTCAGTGCTATAGCGTGCTTTCCTAGCAGCTTTTTCTTTGTCAGGGTCATTGCTATAGCGTGCTTTCCTAGCAGCCTTCTTTTTGTCAGGGTCAGAGCTATTCTCTTGTTTCCTTTTAGACAAAATTCTTAATTTGTTTTCCTGATAATACTTTTTATTCTGAGCCTTTTTTTCTTTGCAGAAGGCATATTCCACAGCTAAAAACTTGGCACTGATGTTGCTACCTGCATACAAATACAGTAAAGCAGAACAATAGACAACTCCAAGGTAGCTAGCACCGAAAACAGCCAAGTCAGTGGAGGGGGGTGTGGCCCCTAGTAAAATGAATATTAGTTAAGTCGAGTTCACTTATCTTGGCAAAGACCGACGACTCCAAGGTGAAGCCACCAGGTAAGCCGTCTAGTCCAGAGTCTCCAAGTAGTCCGTGAACACAAACTCAGGGTTCTCAAACACAATAAATTAAACTAGTCTAATAGCAGTAGTCAACGAGAGTCGCGAGAGCGAGTCAACGGATTCTCGTTGCTAAGCGTGCATGTCATGTGACGCACAGTGCGCATGCGCAAGATTATTAAAAATGGCGACCAACTGCAGAGCGAGTGCACTGTGTATCGCTTTCGAGTTCCATTTTATAATTACGAAGATGCTATGTTGTCGTGGACCTTCGCGCTGAAACGTGCGTTTCTTTGGTGCTAAAACCACGGTGATTGCTTGAACCAAATTTGAGTTAGCCTCACTGAATAACAACAACAACAACAACAACAAGATGAACAATTTGGTAGTCTAGCTACCTTCCACATTTCCAGTTTAGCGATGCTTTTTGGAAACTTTGGGAGTCTTTTTGGTTGCAGAAACACCCGAATATGAAGGTTAGGTGCCTGTTAAAGCTTATATGTTATTTTTAGCAGAGATTTGGAGGCTTTTGTTTTGTATTACGTAATGGGCGTGTCGGTGCCATCCCTACATAGAGAGTCTACCGACTCTCTGATACAGGACCATCACAAATCAAACATGGTCCTTTCTGTTGTCGAGTTTGGATATAGAACACTAGTACTGCAATCATTTACTAGCTGTGGATATAGCTGGTGTGGCATGTAGCGGATTGTAATGTGCGTGTGGTTGTCAAACGATATAGGGATGGGAGTCCGTAAAGGTACTGTGGTGTCGTTCGTTCCTACCATGTTCAGTTGGTTTTTGGGGATTCCATCCCAATATGTCTTTTCAATACTCTGCCAAGATTTAAGGGGGGTGTAATGTAATGTAATGTAATGTAATGTATTACAATGTTTGGCACGAAGGAGGGGTCACAGAGGTTCGAAACTTATACCATTGTGATCCTTGGGTGAAAAGTAAGATTTTCAACCTAGGGTTTCTCTACTTTCACTTTCTGTGAGGAGTTATGTGTCTCCTTATGGGGTCCCTACAAAGCACATGATCAAAATGGCATCTCTGGTAGTTACATGCATGCCGTATTCGAACTTAAAGTGCATGAAGCGCGTCAGAGATCTAGATAGGTTTACCACATACTTTTACTAAGGAAGGCTTACTACAGCTACCAGGTTAGTAGAGTTTGTGTAGCCTCTGTATCAGTAGAGTTATGAGCGCAATTAACGGACGGCACGTTTGAGCGATATACTTTTGAGTTTCGAGCAGCCGACCTCGTCTCTCCACTCACCCGCAACAGCCATGGCTGATCCTTGAACATATGTTGCAGACAGAGACAGCAATCTACCAAACACCGGTTGCTTTTTCATAGCTTCTCCAGCAGCATTGTCATGCATGGTTTCGGGTCAATTGTTATTTTCGCGACAGGCTCGCTCGCGACCCGTCTCACCCCATCCAAGTCGCGCCCTGCCCAAGTTGCGATTCAAATACGTCCGCTTCTACTCGACCGCTATACTTTATACTTGGCAGAGCGATTTTTCTTAAAATATTTTTATATAACTTGTTTCAGTTGTTTTTTTGGAGGAGTGGGGATATAGAGCTATTGACCCTCGATATGCATGTATGTATATATAGCTACTCCGGTGATAGGCTTAGGTGATTGCTAAACAGTAGACAATATATAATAGTTCTAGTGTTAGCAGGGAGAGCTATGGTTCAAGGTCCACCACAAACAACTGCAAGGCAAAGTGGGCGAGGATGGTCATAGGAGTGCACAGCGGTGGCGGTAACGACTCCATTTAATGCACATCATGGAGGTTAGTATGCTCAGGTATGCTCTATATATAGTGGCGTAGCAGTTGTATCAGTGTTCTTACTATTATAACATAGCTACAGCAACTCACTTTGCGTCCGTCATAAAGTGCACTCCAAGTATTATAATTCTTTAATCAGAACAGCTCGTGCTCGAGGCTGTGCTTCCAATGTAGGTGTAACCACCGTTACGCAGAACAGAATAGAACAGAACTGTAACATATTTTCAATGATCAGCCATGGCTGGCATGGGAGAGTGGAGAGTCAAGCTATGCTGCTCGAAACTTATATTCACATTACTTGATCATGCCATCCGAAAATAGCGCTAATCTTTCTACTTGTACAGCGGCTACACAAATTCTACTAACATGAGAGACATGGTAGGCCGCCCTTGGTAAAACCGTATGATAGACTTATCTAGATCTCATGTGGCAGAGGTTCAAAGACGGCATCCATGTAACTACCAAAGACGCTATTTGGAACACATGCCTTGTAGAGGGACCAAACAAACCATGATAGTTTGTTTTGGCCATACCTCCTTACAGAAACTGAAAGTAGAGAAACCTGACATACCTTTCCTTAGATTTCACCCAATGGTATAAATTTTGATCCTCTCTGACCTCTCCTTCATACCAAAACATTACACCCCCTTCTTATCTGTAGCTATACCTAGGGTTGACCACTCTGCCAAGTGTAAGTACAATGGACGAGCAGACTGTATACTGTAAGTATTGCGGGCGAGTAGAGATGCGGATGTAATGAATCACGACCTGGGCGTGTTGAAACACAGATGTTTTCACGAGCTGTTGCGAGAATAATAACTAACCCGGAACCATGTATACAGCAATGCTCTTGAAGAAGTGCCTGGTCTTGACAACAAAAATAATATTCACATGAGTCTGAAGGAATACTATCCTGCTGCTTGACCACTAAGACAGCCATTAGCTACATAAATACATATAGGTCACACTAATGATCATAAGGAAGTTATGTGACTTATTGAACGAGTTGAAGGTGAGTTCATAGCCTCCAAGTGGGAGTAGTGTGACCAATATGTATCATAGCAGATTTTGCATACAAAAACAGTGATACTTACCGATTTTTCCCTCTTGGCAACACAGTAGTATGCTACACGAATGTATATTGTCCTGCAAACTTGCAGTAGTTTTGTGCTAGTGGTCCTATGGACTTGCGTACATGCAGTGGCATAGTAATGTATGATGTAAACTTAATTGTAGATGCACAGACAAAACAGCAGACAAATGTGGAAAACCTGGTTGGTAATAATCATGCTGTTTAGGAATATTTAAACTCACCCCCAAATATATAGGATACAGGTACATGCATATGCAAATGTTACTCAGTATCAACTCACACTGATCACATACTCTTTGAAGATGCTTGGAATGGTAAACTTTAGCACATTATCAATAGCAACTTCTGTAGCATTATTCAAGTAGCTGAGAGTGATGTCCACTGCTCCGACCATGCCAGCCACAAATTGGTCCACTACACCTGACAGATCTCGGTTCCTGCAGCAGTCAGAAAAGTTATGTTATGACTACACTGCCAAGTATTAAAATTAAGTAAAGGGACGTATATAAATGAACAATAACAAATCTGGTATGAAGGAAGGGTCAGAGAGGATCAAAACGTATGCTATTTGTTATGTAAAAGTTCTCTTCTTTCAGTTTCTGTGACAAGGTATGGCCAAAATAAAATATGATGCTTTATAGTGGGTGTGTGCTGCTCTCAAGCGGTATTAAACTTGCCCTATGGGAGAGATTCCAGTGGCCTAGCAAGCCGAGAATCTGGGGCAGGGACTTTGAGCCATACTACAGACCTTTTATATTCTGAGTTCCAAGCTTGGTGTTCCTCGATTGTGTGCTTCTGGAGCTATAGTCTAGCCTGTCAAATTTGGAATTAGGTATGTTCGGAAAACAGTATGTACTGTTGGATGACAGTCAGATTTCTTCTGTCTAGAGTGCGAAGTGCTCACAAATACTGCTATGAGAGGCAATAGGGCTTGCCTTCTACACTCCCACAATCACAATCAAAAATGCTTCAATCTCTGCTGCTTGCACACAGATGACTGCTACCTCCTTGCTAATCAGACTCAACTGAAAAAGGTGCATGTAGTGGGGATCTAACCACTTCCTATAATTTGTGCATTTGGCACTAGCGCATCTGATTATTGTTGTCATCTGAATATCGATTACTTACTCTACAACTTTAACATTTTATTAACACATTAGTGTTGATTCTGTCTGATTACTTTCACAGCATAAATTCTTTAGTATTGCACTGTACTCTTGCCTTCTTTGCTGACACAAGGTCTGGTCATATAGCACTTGAACACTAGTGGCAGCCATTCCTCAAGGGCAGCGGCTATTTTTTCAGCAAATGTTTGGGATGTGGCTACAATTCAAGAATGGCAACTAACCAAAGGCTGTGTCTAATCACAAAAATACAATACGTCCCCTTTTCATACTCTGCAGGAACTACAGAGGTGTATTGTTTTTGGTTTGTCTGTCTTTCTGTTTGTCTGTCTGTCCGCGCTCTAGCTTACCTAAGTAAGTTAGTATAGCTTGGAAATGCTATATTTTGGCAGGGATTATATCTGGGTTCTGGAGACGTGATACAGAATTTCCAGGTGAGTCACGTTGCTAGCTGATAGGGCTGCCATTATGAGCCTATAATTTGCATGGGCAAGCACATAGGTGCTACTGAATTGGTCAAAGACACAATAGGGGAAGGCTATGAAAAACGTGGCAATGGGAATGCTTCTGCCATATAAAAGCCTTGAAGTGCACCAACAAAGCGGGGCTTTGTTAATATTGGTTGGTATTAATTAGCCCTTCCGGTGCTCAATTTAACATACTACATGTAATTTTTGTCAAGTTGTCTGGCAGCTGTCCAAGGTAAGCATAACCCCATCATGTCGCCCATATTGATTGGTTAAATATGCAGTTTGCAGTTACTTACAGCCTAGCTTCATAGCCAGGTACGAGGTTGGTGACAGCCTAGTTGTGGGCTTCAGGATTCATGGGATTGTAAGCGTGGCTTTAAGTTAAACGGATATAATTATTTGCTGCTGCAGGCATTGAGGAGTGTATACTCTCTACTGAGAGTACGTACCCTTGTTAAGTCTGTAACTCATCAGGCATGGTGAGCATTGGCATCCATAGATTGGCCAAGATTGAGAGGTTGTGTATGTCTGCCCATTAGCTACGTACATATAAACTAGCTGTAGGCTTTCTCTAATGTTTGACTGGCTACACGTCTATATTGTAGATCGATTGGTTGAAACATAGCTACATACTATTAAGTAGACAGACTAGAGCAGTGAGGGTTGTTAACTCACTTAAAGACAACATTGATGCCAGTGAGGGCAAGGTCAGCATCACAGTCTTCGCCACAGTTAGTCACCAGGTTCACCTGTGCAATAGGAAAAAATGGCAGAAGCTCATTTGAGGCTCTCATCAGGGTGATCACTGAGCTTATTCCAGGGGATGCATTGAATTCTGGTACACCCCCCTGAGCCTGCCCAAAGGTAGCTCTGCATCCCGTGGAACAAATTTTCCAGAACATAGCTCTCGTGGGTATTTCACTAGCAAATTTTTCTTTCCCAAACTTTTTCTTCACATACGTCTTGTTCCCATTCCTTATAGCCTCGTTCCCAGTCCTCTCCACCCCAGCTTTTATCATACAGCCATGAAGAAAAAGCACGGGGAAAGGCTGGTACAAATTATCACATGCAGTGACGTATATGTACGTATAGGCTGGAGAGTTATTTCCACACACTAAGGAAGAAATGGCACAACCGAGGGCTGTTAACTGGAGCATACACTTCTTCGGGTAGTGATAAGCCCAAACAGACCACAATCAAGGCAGCTAATACGAAGGCATGAGGTATAAAGGCTAGTTGGTTGGATTAGATGCTACGGGTGCTGATGACTTAGAACAAAATGTGAGTGAAAATAAATATACTGTTAATGGTAAAGATAAAATAATCAGGTCGGAAGGACGGTCAGAGACAGACAAAACTATGTCATTAGATCTACCATCCACCTAACAGAGAACTATTTGCAAATATCATGCAGTGTATACAGAATGATGTAGTCTTAGGCTGTCATGGTAATCTTAGAGTTCTCTTCAAATTGGGTCTTCATCAGGTAGAGAGAACCACAGAGCATGACAGGTTTTATATACTCCGTGATTTGTAGACTATGATCGTCTATGTAAACCAATGCTAAAACATTTTCTGTGAGGAGATACTGCCAAACTCTTTCCATGCTTTCAAAAGCCTCCAGTGGCCTAGTGGCAAAACCTTGGATTGGGAAGCTGACTGCAAGCTGAGGGCTGGAGTTCAAATCATATCGCTAACCTTTTTACCCTAAGTTTCTTTTAGGTTCTAGCACTGTTGTTTTCTCATTTCACACTATATAGGCACGTATACCATTAAATACTTGTATTTTGAAAAACACTTTTTCACATACTTTGGTCAGATGGTTTTTGTTTAGGTATATCTCTGTACAGCTGCATAGCCAGCTGCAGGACGGGGATGATTCCTTAAGTGCTGGTTTAAGTACTGGCTTTGAACTAAAGCTAAAAATCTAAACTCCATAGCCAACAGCAGCGCAGGGGTAATTATTTCAGCACGTACTGGCTTTAAACAATTGGCAGTGTGGTTGCACTGAATAAAACTCAAGTATACCTGCAGCTGTGTAGCACCCAGCTGTCTCACACGGGGGAACCCCCTAAGACTGGTGACGGTTTGGTTCCCATCTCCCATGCTCTCTGGCTGGTACGTCTGCTCCACCTGAAAGTCAAGCACCAGTGTATCCAAAGAACTGATATCATTGAGTCTCTGTTGAAGGGGCGAAGTAAGAGATTGTGATAAATACAGAACTACCATAATATTATAGTGACAAATTTTTCAAAAGTAAATTTTTCGGTTATTGTGGATTTGGCTCGAACCGTGAAAATTATTTCCTAGAAAATTTTATAGTATGTAGTAGCATGGCTCTACCATGCATGTCTGTGATCTGTGAAAATTATTTTCCATAAAATTTACTGTAAGTAGATCTGCAAAAAGTTTGGGCCTTGAAAATTTTCCACTACACGGTATAACCAAGTTCATATAGCTACTATTACAGGGGATATATTTCTTATGAGTAAAGTAACAAAAAACATTTGAAAAAATGAAAGAACATATAGGGATGGAATGCCAAAAACCAACCAAACAAGGTAAGAATGACACCACAATACTCTTACGGATTGTCATCCCTACATCTTTGCCAATTTTCCAACTACATACGTAGGTATGATTGTACGCGAGTGTTACATGGGATAACAGGATGTTAGATTAATTGTGGTGTACGTAGCTACATGGTGAGATTTTTTTTAAAGTAGCTACTTTGGTATAATACAGTAATGTTGATGTGTGTTGCATTGTGAAGTGCCATGTTATATTATTGGCTGTGGATATGGCTGGTGTGGCATGCCGCATGCAGGGATTGCATGGTGTGTGTGTGTGTGCAGTTGGAAAAATGGCAAAAGATATAGGAATGACAATCCGTAAGAGTATTGTGGTGTCATTCCTACCTTGTTTGGTTGGTTTTTTGGCATTTTTTTTGTAACTTGTTTCTGTTGCTTTTTTGGGGGGAGAAAACCATATGGATCGTTGTGGTTGCACATGCAGCTGCAGCTTGTAGCTAGCCTCGTTCCCAGGCTCCATTGCCCAGCGTTATTTGCACTTTGGAAAAACACAGGCAGGCCGTGTTTTTCCAAAGTGCAAAAAACGCTGGGCAGTGGAGCCTGGGAACGAGGCTAGCTTGTAGCTACATACAGACAGCCATACAGTACAAGATGTACAAGTATAGTAGGGATCAAAGACCATCACAGACAACTGCAAGGCAATACGGGCAAAGATTGCAGGTCGTAGGAATACACAGCATCAAAATCGAGGCGGATACTGACTCTATTTAATGCACATCATCAAGGTTAGTCAGGTCTAGTAGTTGTATTTCTACATTCATTATTGCCGAGCGCAGCGGGTAGGGCCAATAATCGCGTCCAATGGGCTCCAAATCTCAGCTAGCGTTTATATAATATTATATGTCCGTCACGTTTTGGGCCCCAGAGGGCCCCCCGGGAATCAAGATGGTGTCCGTGCAGATACATGTGTGCCGTCTTCAAACTCTTGGCACACGAAGAGTCAGAGATCTACACAAGTCGATTACATGGTTTTATTAAGGAAGGCTTACTGCAGCTCCCAGGTGAGTAGAGTTTGTGTAGCCGCTCTGTAAGCAGAGACATGAGGGCTGGTGACCGACGGCACTAATCCAACGTAGTTTCAAGTGGCATAGCCACTCTCTCAGCTATCCCGTGGCAGCCGTGGTTGAGCCTTTGAAATGTGTTGCAGACAGAGACGTCAGTCTCCACAAGGCCAGTCGTTTAGTCGTAGTTTATCCATCATCATGGTTCCTTGGTTCAGCTGTTTATTCACGCGACTAGCTGGCTCGCGAAAATATCCCCCGTGTGCAGGTGTCGTGAGCTCCATCCCCACATTCCAGCCCCATTCGCAACCTGCGGGACCATGTCCACGTGCCCCGTTTGCAACCCCGGGACCTTGTCACCGGCACTGATGCCCCCCCCCCCCCCCCCCCTCTTAGATATTTAGTGATAGGATAATATGTCTGCCGTATTTTTTTAAGGTGTAAAAAGTTGCCCATAAGCACTGCAAGGTATCTGCGCTTGCGTAACCCTAGTACTATGACAAAGGGAAAAGAGTGAGGCTATATGCCAACCACACACTACTAAATTAAACGCATGGCAGTGTTATAAAATAGCAGCAAAGTGTACTCATATAGGGACCCACTAGTATCTTCAGATACGTAGCTCACAAAGGAGAGACAGACGTCAAACTCACAAAGACAAGCACGTTGAGCATCTCTTCTGCAGCAACTCCAGTGTCACTGAAGGTTATCTCTCCAAAGAATTGATTGGGCATGTCAGGCAGATCAAAGAACAGTCGCTGCTCATTACTGATCACCTCAGTGAGTGTGTAGTTAACAGCTAGGGAGGGAAGATCAAAGGGGTATCAAGATAACACAGCGAGAGTACAACTAAGAGCTTCAGGGGAGTTATATAAATATGAAGTTGCCTCATAGTCATTTTCATACCGGTGCACTCTCTCCATTACACAATTTAGGTTGAAAATCAGTAATCACTGCTAAGCCAAGCTAGTCTAGTCACAACCCTGTCATACCAGCTGTAAATCATAAATATGGTCAAAATGGCAAAAAACGGGCTTTGCGGTGCTTAAGACCACCCAATTTCCTTTTGAAATAACACTAGAGCCTCTTGTTTACATGTCCAAAAACTCTCCACCACAACAGTGAGTTTGAGACGGGCATGTTTCACTATTCACCATTATTGTTATTACCACCTCAAGTACTCAACTTCTACTATTTACATGTAAATCGATTACCATATACTGTGGAGCATAAGTACCCATCATTTACAAGTACCCCACAAATATAAGTACCTATCAAAGCAGTTACTACCCTTTTCCTGAATAGTCGTACCCACACAAACATAAGTACCCAATGAATATAAGTACCCATCAAAAAACAAATCATCAAGTAAACTGGGATGTGTAGTAGTGCAAGTGTGAGTGATATAAACATGAATAGTGATATAGGCATGAAAATTATAGTTAAGCAGTCATGCTCAAGCACTCGGAGATTCATCATCAGAAGAAAGAACACTCATCCGTAAGAACAGCCCTACTACTGTATTTTAACCTCGATAAAAAGTACCCCATGATTATAAGTACCCCGTGCAGTCGGTACCGCGAAAATGCACAATTTTCAGGAATAGACCTAAGGGAGAGGGCAGAATATTTTATATGACGTACAGCATGCTTATATATATAATATTTATCATAAAGAAAATAATGTTGTTGTGTGTGTGCAGCAGACTGAGTGGTTTGGTGATTCAGTCTGTCAGTCTACTAACTAAAGGCTTTTAATAGGTCACTATTATCAAAACTTTCATTTTCATCTCGGCTCTTATACAGATTCACTTGGTAATTTCTATAAAACAGTTTCACCAATTCTTTCTTTAAAGTTACTCTTCTGTTCCTTATATTTTCTAAGAGAGGAGGAAAGGTTGAGGGGAGAGAATGAGCTAATAATCTACATGAAAGTTTCTGCAACATACCTAAGAACAATCACAGCCTGACTCTCATAGGCTCCGATAACCAGATCTGGAAGGGAAAGCATAAAGCGAGAATATGCATGTATATACTAGAAGCCTCATGTAGCAGTTTATATGAGCACATGGAGGATGGAGTGGAGTGTAATTATGAACAGTGAGCAACTAGTGCATTATCCCCTTTTTGGCATTGACAGAGACCAGGACTGAATACAAACAGTCTCTTTTCAAATTCTGGCTGTACACAAATACCATTGAATTGGGATAATAATCACCGGTGCCTATTTTCAAAATTAGTAGCTGCAATAGGTAGGTGCTTATATTCATGGGGTACCTATAGCTGTACTTACGGATTGCTTTTAATTGTGCGTGTATACAGCACTGCAGTAGCCTGTGTGGCTGCCTTTTATACTGAGGTTTGCAAGTTGGTTGCCCACAGGAAAGAGCAAATTCTCTCAAGTACTTAATTGGGTTAGGCTGTCTGGAATAAAGGCTAACAGTTCATATAATGACTACTGAAAACTTTCATTTGCCTATTGCACTGGACAACCAACCTGCAAACCTTTGTATGGCCATTACACTTGCGGGTTTGGATCAGACCAGAAGTGGTGCACAGCTGGCAAAAAACACTGCAACTGCTGTTAAGAAGACAGCACTACAGTTGAGATGTCATGAATTTTGTTATACCATTGATCTTGCTCATCAACCTCACTGTTCTGCATGTGCTTGCTGTTTGCGTGTAGGACAGCAAAGCTTCCAGTTGTAGAAGGCACAGTTGTTCCTGGTAAGTACTGCAGTCTCTGTTGCTACACTACTTTGGTTTGGATGTCTTTTCATATAGGGTGCTTACTTTTGTGTGGGTGCCTACAAATGGGGTGGTGCGGTTGTTGTAATTCAATTTGGTGATTATATTCATAGGATGCTTAGTGCTTATTATCCCGATAGTCATGTGTATGGCACAAACCTTCAAGATATAGCAGGCTTCCTATGTTAAAAAAAATCATGTACATGTAAGCATACATGTATGTGTTAGTATAACACCCAGTTGTCTACATCCCTGCTTTGCTATCAACTGTTTCAAGTATCCAAGGGAGGACACATATCAGGAAAAGTGTGCCTATAGCAGCAAGTTTCATTTTTTGAAGGGTTAAGATTCCCAGGAGAGTGAAGTCTCTACTAAGTGCCCCCTTACTCTGTTTTTTTTGGAGTTCTGTTCTGTGTTGCAATGAATAGAAATGCCTACGGGATAGTTTTACAGTGTACATGCACTTTATTAACAGCCTAGAATACTGGTTTGGCCCCATATACCATTATATTCATTAGCATCGACATCGACTCCACCAGACAGAGACCATCCAAACGTCCTGAGTTCATCTAATCCATTCACCTGAGACATCATCTCGTCAGCAGTGATCTGATCAAATAAAGAGATAGAGAGTCTTCTTAAAGATACAAAATCATCTGGGGTGTATTTTAAATGCAAACTGTTGTGTGAGTCTCCATAATATTATACATATTAGCCTTGTGAGGCTTCAAGTACACATAATTGGGAGAGTCTGAGCAAGCCTCACATTAGTGGAAGTTGACAGCATTCCATGTGTGCATGTATGTACGTATGATGCATCTGTAGTTCAAATACCTATTTCAACCTTTTATGCGAATTGTGGATAAACATAAATAATGTTTTCGACTGGAGAACCACAAGGAAGATATTTTGGTGGAAGGCCGCAGAAAGTAGCAGATACCACATGCAGAAGGAGGTCATAAAGAACAAAAAAAATGCATTGCGTTATGGATACTTATGTCTACACTTCATTGTGCACATACACTTGTTCAGGCTCAGCCCATAATTTCTTGAATTGAACTAAATCTTAACATCATGCACTATCTAAATAAAATGTGCAGGCCCGGAGGAAGCAAAATGTGAGTGGTCAGGCTAAGACTATGTGCGTATAATATGTGTAAAATGCGTGCAGAGCGCGCAGTTTCTAGGGGGATCTGGGGGCATGCCCCCCCAAAAAGTTTTGAATTTTAGACGTTCTCAGATTGATTCTGACGCATTTTGGGACACTTTATGCATGGACAGACAGACAAACAGACAGGTGACCATAATAAAATTAAAAAATGAACTCATAAAGTAATGCATGCATTAAAATACTCACTTCAAGTTCAGGCATACGTATATACTACAGCTGCAAGTCTAGAATGAATGCACGTGTTCTGCGCACGAGCGCTATGGTCTCGTCCCGAGCCACGTTGGCGCCATGGCCTAGGCGCGTGCCTGGTCAGGAAAGCTGTATTACGTAATTGGACACGCCCCTCGCGATCTACATGTATATGTAGGCTAGGCTGTAGCTAGCTGTCGCCGTACTGCAAGTCGCGCAGAGCTATAGTTACTAAGCTACTAGTACTGCACTTCGATGATTTTTCTGTGAATCATTGATGAAAACCTACTTGAGTGAAAAAGTGGTCCGGCCAAAACCGGACCGGCCGGACCGCTTCCGCCGGCCCTGAATTGTGTATGGATTTTCAAAGAGCCATGGCTGCAGCAATAACCCAAGTGTTTCTGCTACACCACATGTTTAGTAGAAGCTGCATGAATACTACAATTACTCTGACTAGTGTGATGCACTTGGTTTGGACGACCTCCTCTGCAATCGCACAGGGCTGTTGTTCAAGTCCATGGAACTTGAACTTGTGTCATTTCCACCCTTCTACCATCTACCCCAAGAGACTGTGATAGCCTATAATTCTGTACTATCCATTTGAACTCCCATGCTGAGGATTGTAGAACATGGTTTCTTTGGTATTCACTCTAATTATCTGAACGGCCAAACATAATTGTTTTGACAGCTGTTCAGCGCTAGTTAGAATGTAGTAAAAACTGTTTTTATCTGCGTTTGAGTAAATTAGAACAGTGTTGGAGTGAATAATGTCCCCCTGGAAATAATATCCCCCTGGGTATTATTCACCGGTGAATACTGTCCCCCTAGTGAATAATGTCCCCCCTGTCGGATCATGCAAATCGGCAGATAACTTGAGTCTGGTGGTGGTAAGAAATATTAGCTAATGTAGCAGTCTGACCTTGAACTACTTAGATCATCGTAGAATTACTTGATAGCTAGTTATCATGCACAAGCTTGCTCGGTCGAATGGCTAGTCTAGTGGGCCAGACTGTGAAAAGCGGCTTGCGAGACTATCTCACTTCCCTTACTTAACTCCAACTGGATTGCGTTACTAACCACACTGTTGGTTAGGATGAATACAGGCAGCACTTGACACAGTTACTGAGATGAGTATGATCACGCAATCACCTCCGTTTTTGCTAGGAGAGCTCCTTTTTTCGAGATGGAGGACTGTCTTTGCGACATCATCCACCAACACGTATGGCAGAGCGCATAGGTCTTTGTCAATAAAATCATTGAAGCTGTGTCCTTCTGGTGCGGATGGCTTGAAGCACGATTACTGAACTGTGCATATACAATGTAACATACCGTAACATGCAGCAGCTATTTAAAAAAGCCAATTATTAACGATATGCATTATACTTTGCTCCTCAGTGCTAGCCTGAGGACATAGCTACACAATTAGGACAGTAGTAGTAAGTTGGTTACTACTAATGAGACGCTAAATTGGGTTATCAAGACTACAATGTGAGATACAAGCAAAAATGTAAAAATCACACCATTTTACTCTCTCTGTCTGGAGCACTGTATCATAACTGGAGCACTCAGTAGTAGATCCCAGATTGCGTATTATCACAACGATGAGTTGTTATCATAATACTAGGTCTAAATTAGCTAATTAGATACCTCCTCCACCTCAATATCTAACCTAATTTATAATTATTTTAAAATTTATAACAAATTCGTTCGGAGGATTAAAGTGAATAAAATAATGTGTTCAGATAATACGATAGTAAAGACAGCCTCTACTATATAGCTACGTAGTACTACAGCTATACCGGTCATATATATATATATACGTACCATCTGAATTCACATGGATACAGATTTGTAGATTTGTGGGCTATTGTCCATCCTCACACAACTGCTGTAATCTAACAATCCTGAGTTGCAGGGTGTCACTCCATGGGCTCTTATCCTTACACTCACACATGACCACCTCTCTTGGTAATCAGAATAAATTAAACCACACATACCTGAAATGGTTTCTGTTCAGCAACCTGGCTGATGTCACTTCTACCATAGTAGATGAACACTGTCCCAGTGTTATTTCCCGTACCAGTGACTGCATAGGGAGCCCCAATAGCAATATCTGTGGAGGAGATGATTTAAACAGACCTTACCATCGGATACTTTGAATATGGTGCCCTATGCGTAGGAATATCAGGTTACTTGAATAACTTTCCCCATCACGGACATATCTTGCAGCCTGTAATATTGCAGCATTGTAGCCAATCTGGAGCTACAGTCTGATGGTGATCTCAATACACTGCCAAGTAAAAGATTTTATTGCTCATGAATTTATTCATAAAGTCAGTTTTGTGGCTCTAATTTTTAACATGTATACGTAGCAACTATAGTGTTCATACTTGCAGATAAGCATGCTCTTAGACCGAAAAACCTGGATCTAAAAATATGTGCTATACGTAGTCATCTGTGACAGTACAGGTGTTAACGGGCTCTAAGAGGACTGAAAAGTATTTCCTGGCCTCGGTCTGTTAGCTCTCCGTACCTACGCTTCTACTGTTTGTGTGGACTAGGTCCTTCTTTACACTCATTGTCAATGTGTGGTCTGTATGTTGACTGGAACAAGACTGATATCTCATATCTCAAAATCAGCCAGGTATTTTTACATACACCATCCAACTGAAGGTTGTGCTCAGCAACAGGTCTAAATGCAACTGTAGAATGAATCAACATGGCTAGACAGTCTCATCGTGCATGGCTTCCAGTAAAAATGCTGACACAGCACTTCTGTAGTGCACGTACAGTTAGCTATCAGAACTATGTATCATCGTTAACTTTTTTTTTTTGGTGTGGTACAAAATTCATATACAAGTTCTATAAAATAAAAACTAAACTAATGGAAGAATGAATGTCAGGTTGTTGAAACTACAATGCTAGTGAGGCACTTGTCCTTCACTGATAGCAAGGTCGAGTGGTCCGTTGTACGCAGCACGTCCAGATGAGGAGCATGGAGTGAAAAACTCAAGCGACAGCATAGCCAAGCAAAAACGAGGCTGTATGGCTGATCACACTTTACCGGGATGCCGGCCGGTACCAGCTGGTAAAAATCACAGATCTTTCACAAAATCTTTCTTCTTGAAGGCTCATTAAGTTTGTTGCTTCTTGCTGGTACGTATGTTGGCTAAACTCTCCACTAGAAAAACATTTTTAGTTGAATGTCTGGCACCTAGTTAAAGCACTGGTTAAAGCACTCTCATACCTAGTTAAAGAACGGTGTGCGGTTGAGACCGTGCTCTAGTCCAGAAAATTAGGCTTTAGGGATTAATTTATTGTGAGGCTACTCTTTGGTAGTACACGTCAAAATGGAGGAAAAGACATTAAGGAGAATAAGAAAACTCTGACAAAAATAGGAGCCCAGCTCCCTGATTCTCTCTAGAATGTTTTATGACACACATTTAGTTTCCAATCGATAGAAAGAAGTCCTACACACCCACAGGCACACACCTTCATAGCCATCATTGTCCACATCCCCGAGGTTGGTGAGAGAACTCCCAAACCTCCCCCTGGCCACGTCCCCCTCAACAATGATGGGAGTAGAGCTTAGACTGCCATTCTGGGGGAGCACAGGAGTCGAAAGTAACACATACAGTATTTTTACGGGTCACCTGTAGCTTCATTTCCAGGTCTGTTTCATTTTTGATAAACTATGGGACCTATACATGAATTACAGGTGGGATGGGGATAAGGACCAATCAAAGGATGACTGTTTCTCTACCTATTGCTCACTCAGTGCTTGCAAACCTATTCCAGTTCTAAAGAGTAGCTACAAGAAGTAGATTCTTTTGTTGCCAGAAACAGCAACTGCCTTCACCCACATTTTACCCCCTTCTGTGCACTCCTGAAAACAGAGTTGTACGAGAGGTATGGACCTACAGCAGAAGCGTGACTCTCAACTGCAAGTCATACACAGATAGTCCCCAGACGTCGATGCATAATATTATGAGCGATTGTTAGGCTATACGTTAATAAACTGTTCATTTGTATATAAATTAAAATCCTAACCTGTAGGTTGCTGAAAATGTATATTCGTCCATTCTCTACCTTGCCCCGGGGGATGTCAGTGTACATAGGGGCACCCACCACTAGATCATCATAGCTGAAGGTTTGGAGAGGATGGGGTACGTAAAAATGCACACCCATATAGTTACAATATTCGTGATTCTGGGATTAATATTCATGGTAATAAAATCTTACCAAGGACACTTAATACTAACATTAGTATTAAGTGTCCTTGATCTTACCTATATCTATCCATTTTTTGTAAGCTGGAACTACCCAGAATAAACTATAAACTATATTCCTCACAATTTTTGAACAAATCTTCATACACTGTATCATCTACCAAACAGTTGCTCAAGTAGACAGTTGAAATTTAAGTCTAGAAGTTTTTGGAAAAGCAATTATGTTATGGTTAGATCCGAGACTGAGTCTCTACAAGGTTTAGAAACCCGAGGGGGAGGGGTGAGAATGATGGAATAGTGTACCGAGGCGGAGCCATGGTCACTATGGCATGCAACCACAAGGGTAGTCTCATGCCCAGACGTTCAGGCCTCCCCGGCAAAAGAACATATGGTGTTCTAAACGAACCTTCTCGTCACAGACACCTTTGCCCTTTGGAATTCTAAAGGGTCCAATCAGATTGTAGCTTTTAATCCTTCCGTAATGTTGCCATGATGTTATGTAGCTCGACAAATCTTCATCTATTCAAACATCAGTTTAAAACAGCACAGCCTGTCTCCCCACTTAGAACCATTCAATATTAGTGTGTAACTAGCTAGCTAAGTCAACAATGAGTGTATATACAGCACCTCTGGTAAGGAAGCATTTGTGGCTATGAAGGCGTACAGTATAATCTAGCAATGCGAGCATCAGTTGCAAGCAACATACATAATGGTCTCTCTACTTTCCTGTGGTAGCCACTACCAATTTCTTGGATATAAAGTCCGTTCTTTTCATTTTAGTAACTTTGTTTCTCTGTGAGCTCTAGCTAATCTTGAGGTTATCGTTTGTTGTGAATACACATGACTAGCAGCTACTCGCGAAATATTATGATCCCTAGTCAGGTCAATTGCAGATGATAGATTTCTGTGAAAAATGCAATGATCTAAATTTCTTCAGTGATCTAATTGCAACTTAGAGACTTGAACTCAGTTACTATGTGCTTTAGATACTTCATTACATTACTGAAGATTAAACAGAATTATTCATGAGAGGTTCCAAGAAAAAGTAAGGTTTATCAGCTACATAATATTATATGTTGTAGCTACCCACTCACTCACTCCCTCTCCCTGGCTAACCTGTTCTCCTTCAGCTGTTGCCATCAAAAGCATATCGGCATCCACTCATGGGTGGAGATGGCACTCCATATACATTAACCTACATATGTACACAAGAGAGAACTACCATGAAGATACCAAGGCAAAAATTGATCTTTGGTGAGCTTAAACAGTACAGTAACTACCTCTTAACTCATTGCACGCTATAATTACGTCATACGCGTGATGCGTCCTCGCGAACTTTCCAGCTGAAAATGGCGTACTAATAAAACCAGTGTAGTGCTAGGCGTTTTTTCACTTACCAGGCGAAGGAGACAACGGATTCTTTGCTGATTTTGTTCGAAGACTAGCTGTTACAGCCATCCAAGGCAAAAAGGAAGCCGGATTGGAACGATGCAGGCGGTTCAGGATCGATTTCTCGGTACACGGTAAGTTTCGATACGGCACTACTGTAAACGCAGTTTTCGTGCCCTGGTAGCGAAGGATGATGATCCTACTGAGTGTCTAACTGACTGTCTGGAAACAAGATCCTCATAACTGCCACTGAGGGTGATTGCAGAGCCCGATTAACTGTGAAGTACTGTAGCTATACGTAACTAGTTATCGTGTATCAATTTCTATTTGCCGTGTGCATCCGTTATTTTATAAATTTTTGCCTACTTTTGGTACAGTTACATCATAAGGGTGTGGCTATACCTTTATGGAACGGTAATGGGGAGTTTCCCGTCGCGTAGAGCCGCTGATTGGTGTGGAAGTACTATGCGCCTATATATAGGCGCTTCGCGTAGACTAATTGGAACACGCGCGCCTATATATAGGCGCGTCGCGTGCAATGAGTTAAAATTTAATGTTGATAGCCACCTTTTGTGAATAATAACTAATTACTTGATTCTACTGTGATACGTATATTTACCCATTTTACAATGTACCTCTTGCTAAACGACACATGTAGTATGTTACTCAATGATTAGGAAGACAACAAGCAAGCTTTAATTGTCCAGGGTAACTTATTTAGCAGGTATAATCGGACACGCTAGCGCCGTATGCATAAATTAGCGGAAGTGGGTGGGGCCTTCGAACGATACTACAGACCCTTCACACTCTGAGTTCCAAGTTTGGTGTTCCTTCGTTGCTTGGTTGTGGAGCTATAGCCTTCCAAAAGTAAGTCCGAATATATCAAAGATCGGTCAAGTGTATGTATTATCGGGCTCCGTTCCCTGTCTCTTCTCTAAAGCAACTGTCGGTAACATTTCTGCAGCATTGGGAAGCTCCACGACCCTACTGCTGCACGCCAACTTTTCGCAGTTGTAACTGCCTCGAGCACTGAGGGGCGTTGCTGAATGTGAAGCAGGGTCACTCTATCCATGATCGGACAGTGAATTTCGTATTTTTTTTGCCACAGACGCCCTAAAACATCTGCTAGCATGACAATACGGCTATGAGTGGATTGTATAGGTCCTTAGCAGCATAACAGTGCAACTCTGATGTTTATACGATGTGGCATTCCAAAGATAGAGCTGTTTTGCCTGCTTCTATCCACTAAAAACTTCAGTATCATGTTCAGTGAAGATAATGCTGAAGTTCTCAGACAAACAGCTCTATCTCGAGAAATTTCTACAGCATTGGGAAGCTCCATGACCCTGCTGCTGCACGCCAACTTTTTGTAGATTATACCTGTTGACCGAACATCCATTACCTACTCTATATCAGCTAGCCTCACATTCCCAGGCTTCTACTCTCCATCCAATGTAAAGCCTCATTTCTAGGCTTCTAATCCCCTTCTCATGTTAAAATAGACTATCCTAATAAAGGTCTTGTGAATTGCTAGACGTTAATGCATAGATCATCAGGTAACAGTGCCCCTTTAAACTTCAGAGACATAAACCCACCCGTCCATATTTTCCTGCAGTCTGATTGTAGCGAGGTACAGTAGCAATGATGTCTGCACGATTACCGGCTGAAGAATAGGAACACAACATCATTAGGGGGAGTCTGGAGCAAAGCCTTCACACTAGTCAGGTCAAAGGTGACTTAGTTATGTCCTGCACATCTGTTCATGCAGGTACACAACTGAATGCCTTGTGTAGACACAAGTTCTGTTGATATTTCCACTATGGTAGAGAAGCTGCTTGTGTTCAAGCAGCTTAACAGGTTCTGCTACAATACTTAAAACCAATTCCAATTCAACAAATACTGGTAGAAACACGACATTTGTGTATGAAAATGTGTGTGTGTATACATGCAGCATCTTACCTCCTCTTGGACTAGTAATGTAGCCACTAATAACCCGATAACCTGAGGGAGAAAAGCCATATGTAAGAACTGTATAGGTTATGGGATTTTGCAAAACATGCAGAGCATGGATGAATTTGGGGGAAAGCCAGACCACTCTTGCCCCAGAGTGTAATTGACATGCTGCACATTGCTTGTAGTATACATACATAGCCAACCAGTGAGACTGTTGAATTATTGTCCACACTCATCCAGGCAGCACTGCATTATCTGACCAACAGTATAACAGATGAGTGTGGAGCATCAACAGGAGACCACAGTAACAGCCAAGAGGCTGGTATGTGGTTTTAATATCACTACACTGCAGTTGGTAGATGCTAGTAAACAGAGGGATGATTACCTGCTCAAATACATATGGATTTGTACCATAGTGCGTGGGTGTATGAAAGGCACCGCCACAAATCCCATGTACAGAAGCGGAACCTTTGAAGCCAGGGTACATTCATGTACCCTAGGGTACATGAGGGTTGCTAAGCTACTGAGGTTTCTTCTCATAGAATTATCTACAAAAACATTTTTAAAGCGCAATTAGTGGTGCACTATAAAAACTCTGGCACAAGTCATCTGTACCATGGGTTTCTACTGTACATGTACAAGATGCATCCAAAAATCAGAAAGGTTTCCTTGGGGGAGGGGCTGCCAGACTCCTATTTGATTGTACTTTGCATACCTTGTATATTCTGGCTGTTGGGCCTTGTTCTTTGCTTTATTGGGTTGATTAAACTAGGAAGCCATTGCTCTTTTTGGAGACTTAACGAAGCCTATTGTAGGTGGATTATGCCATGATTAGGAGATTAGGACAAAACCCATAAGCATTTTGAACTCTAGGTCCGTATATAAGCCCGGAGGCCTGTCTGGTGTAGGTCACACAAAAGCTGTAGCTGCTGGTCAGCTAGGAGTTGCTGGTCAACTCTGGGTGCAGAGGGTGGTTAGCTGCTGGTCAGCTAGGAGTTGCTGGTAAACTCCAGGTGCTACAACTGCACTGACGAGGCCCAAATAGGCCGAAACAGCTGTCTGCAGTTTGCATTAGCAGGCTCTCCAATTTTTCAAATCCCCTCATGGGATTGTACCCTTCGTGCAGTTTTATGTATTCCCTCGGGCTTCGCCCTCGGGGAGTACATAAAACTGCACTCAGGGTACAAACCCCATGTACAGTAGAAACCCATGGTACAAATATAACTTGTATTGATTTTGCAATTAACCAATATCGCAACCAATTATTTGAGGGAGAGAGGGATTTCCCTGTATGAATCCTTCACCTAATCAAGTTGGACATTCTGCCCCATAAACCAAGATGCATCCAAAAATCTGAAAGGTTTCCTTGGGGGAGGGGCTGCCAGACTCCGAATTTGGTTGTACTTTGCATACCTTGTATATGCTCTGTTACAAGCACTTAGTCTCATTCCCAAGTTGGTCCGGGAATTAGGCTAAAAGGTATATTCTGTCCTAAATTTGACTCTGGATTAAAACCTGTAGAGTACGTATTCAGCAAACTTTCAGAGTGGTTGTATAGTACGATCAGAAATTGTAACACTATGAGTGGATTAATTATAATCAATAACTGCATAGATACTTATATTATTTTAAGGGGGCAATGGAGTTACAGAAAAAATTTATCAGCAATTGCACTTGTACTGTATACAGCGTAAGATGAAACAACAGCCCTACCAAGCTACCGGCACAGTAACATGTACAGCTGCAGTTAGCTTGTTTTCTAGATAGACCCTACTTTCACCTTACCTCTGCGGTGCCTACTAAGATTTGTAACTAATGCTAAACAGAATGAAAAAATGATACAGCATGGGTTGATATCAGGTCTTAGTCATTCTGTAGCCACTAACTGTACACCTTGCTCTTTTGTACAAATGCGGTGCTATATAGTTAATACTGCACATTCAAATTTTCATACTTCCATCATCACCAAAAGACATACAACGTACACTTACACAAACACAAACAGTTACTGACAAACCTGTATATATATCATTGATTTCCACCAGAGTCCCAGTAGAGTCTGGTACTGAGAAATTGCCCAGCACTGGATTCTGACCAAGGTTTAGTCCAGTTCCCAGACTACCACTGTTGTACTCATAGTACCACAATACACCTACAGCAGTAGAAAGGAGGAATCACTGTACATTCTACTAGTAAACATTACCATACGTACCTTCTAGCTAAGCACTGATCTCACACTACACATTAATATGTGCTGCAGACTCAATATTGCTCACACCACATCCTACGTGTATCACAACCCACATTACAATGACATCCCACCTGTAACAACACACTATTTCAACCAACAGCACAATCTTTATTAATTAATAACACCATTTGCAATAAAGATTATATAACAAAAGTGATTTTGAAAGTATTGCCATGTACACATCATAATCTAATATCCTGTTATCCCATCTATATGTAGCAAGCAGCATGGAAGACTTGGCTGGAAAAATGTCAAAAGATATAGGGATGACAATCTGTCGTGGCGTCATTCTTACCTTGTTCAGCTACTTTTCGGGATTCCATCCCTATACGTCCTTTAAAGTTGTTCTTGTAACTTTGTAGCATAGAGTTGGTTACTTTTAACGGTTTTTAATTTCATGTAGTCGGATAGCACATACCAGGCCTTCATATAACATTCCTCAAAATTTTACAGAAAGACATTCATTCAAAATAACCCTGCAAATAATTACCAATTGTATTGCTTTTACAAACATGTTAGTAATAATATATACATGTAGGTGCACCCCTGGCAGTATGTGCCCCTTGGGAAGCATTATTATTGATCTATTATACATTATACCTTTAAATAGATCAAAACCTGGAGCACCAATGGCAATGAGGTCATCCTATGTCAATGAGAAAGAGGAGTACAGTCCATAAAAGATGTTTATGTACCACAGCAGCCATATAAATTAAGGGCTCTGCTAAAAGGGGAAAAAAACTACCATCAAACTCATCGTACCACTGCATACATTTACATACATGCTGTAGCAAACGTACACAGTCCCATACACCACCAGCAGGGGCATTGGAACTGTAGTGGCCATGGCTGCCCCAACATCCTGCTGCGACCATGCATCTAATCCTCAAAGCTAGTGGCAGGCAGACAGTCAGGCAACATTAGAAAAGTTTCACCAACTTCGAATGTTTCGATTTTCTCAAGTCCCTGAGAAGAACTAAAAATTATGAGGGAAACTTTTTCTATACTGCGTGCATGGATACATACTCGGATGTGCAATGATTGGTTGTCAACTTACTTCTCTACTGTGACCATGTCTTCTTCTCATCCTCAGGCAGAGAGTTAGAAAAGTCTCACTAACCTTGAAGTTTTGATTTTCTCAAGCATTAGATAGCATAAGAGCAGTCTCTGGTAACCCAAAAAATTATACAGAAGATTTTTTTTTTGCACACTGTGCTTCCAGGAATTACAGCCTCGTCACTTGTAGAATGCTTCTGTGACACCACTGACAAGCCATATAAATCAAAGGCACCAGTAAAATCTGCTACATATGGTAACACTACTCCCACTTGGAAGTTATCTCGTGTTTGGCTTGTCCTATACATGTAGCCCTGTTCCCATCAGTATAAAAGCAGTGGAAGGCCGGCTTGTCAGTAACATTAATCAATAGAGGCCTTGCCACAGCAGTGAAAAGTTCTGTTTTGTAATGTTTCAGAATACAAAAGAGAACAAAGCACTACAAGTTAGTCCACTGTTAGTAGCCATTGCAATTAAATTTCAGTTTGGAAACTGTTGGCTTAACTTGCACTCTGAACTCATCACCTGCCTCTACAAACCTAGTATGCTAGTACCTACGTACATCACGGGTCTTAGACTATTGGTTATTGTAGTTGTATAATACTGAGATGTGGCAGCCACATGTCTATGTAGCCATTCCCAAGCACTCACACAATGAAGAAAGGGAGAGGATACAAAGAGCAGGGTCATACCATGCATGCATTTGCAAACCATTATCGTGCTTTGATGTAGTTTTCTTGTACAAAACATAAGAACATGCTTGTTTGCTTCTAATTTCTTATGCTTCTGCCCAGATGCACCTAGGTCCTAGGTACCTTTATCCATGCCATTACATGTATGATGTAATAGGGTAAAAGTGTTGGTAGCCCCTATGACGTCCCTGGAAGCAAACTCTGAGTTCTAAAATTACCTGGGGGAGCATACCCCCAGATCCTCCTAGAGGGTGTGGCTCCACATGCATTACATCTCATATCTCCCATCAAAACGAATCCCAATACTACACTCATGTATACAGACAATCAACTCACCGTAATGACTGCCCCTGCTCCAGCAGTGCAATAGGCCTGACCCACAGCCTCTATCGGTCGTCCCCCCATACTCGCTGTGAATTAAAATAAGGAGCGTGCAACATAACACAGCTACACTGCATAAAATGTGTAGTCAAGCTAGGGATGGGCTCTTATTAGAATTAAGTCATTAATTACTACAGGTGGCTCTTTACTAGCTGCCCAGTAGTAGTGAGGCAAATAATCCTGATGCATAGTCAGCCCACATTTGTATACATTATGGAATATGGTAGTTCTCCATAGCTATATAGGCAGAGGAGGTTGGACACACATTCATTAACGTGCGTAGTCACGTGCCATTTACTGCCGTTAATTACATTTCATATTGTGTTCCAGAGTGCCATTTGCTCACTGAGAAGCTAAAATGTATATAACAACGGTAGGCATCAACAAGGAGCTAGCAAGCGCTAAAATGACTTATCGTTAAGCAGTCTCATGAATCTCGAGTGATTCTCCATGATTCCATGGTGCCAGAGCTGTCACAGAAACGACAACAATTGAAAGCTATACTGACTCAAAAAACTGGTAAGCAGAGCTCTTTATACAGCTGCAATAGCCTGCAGATAGATGTAAGATTATAGGTACAGACTTGGAGGGGCAGCATCTTGCTCTTTGTTGATCGGATCCATGTAGGTACTCCAGCCTTGCCAACAGCTAGATAGTTTAAGGACCATAGCACCACAGCTACCTAGGGGTTGAATGGGTTGACTCGCTTTCCTGAAAGCACTTCACAAGCGGGTTCCAATAATATGCGTTTCTTGTGTATTGTGTATTGACAACAAAACTTCGCCAAAACTACTTTTGTACAGGCAGCTCCATATAAACAATCCATATAGCTCCATAATCACGTAGACTGTCACATAACCATGTTCAACCTCCTCTGATATATAGGGATGGCCCTGAAAAAAATGGCCGCCTCATTGAATGTGTGTGACCCCTCCTTCATACCAAACAAGTGTAATCACTGCTGCAGTGTCTGTAAAAATCTGCTAAGGTGTAAGCTCTGTTTTAAAACTTGCTAACCTAGGAGCTGTAGTAAACCTTCCTTCGTAAAACTATGCAATGAAATTCACATCTAGAGGCAGCTAGGTCTTTCGCTATGGGTGGGTACTAACTAGGGATAGGGTTCAATTAGCCTCATGCAGGCAGGCCTCTTCCTTAAAGCTATAGGAGGACTCTTACTAGAGGTAGCTAGATTTCGAGTAATTCTATAGAGATAGGCTATATGGGTACATGGGGCCTTAAACTAGCTGTAACCAGCTTCTTTCGGGTATTAAAGTCACTAGCTAAATGTCCAAGATCAAAGCCGATTACCATACTCTAAATGGGTACTACGGGCTTTATTATATGTACATGTTTGCAGACATACAATATTGAATATAAGCTTCAGTGGAGGATCCAGGGGGGCCAGTACCCCCCCCTCGGGCTAGGGTATTATTTTTTTTGGTACTATTATATCAGCGCTAGCGCTTACGAGCATAGTATACTTACTGTCAATGTGACCGTATGCACTGCAGCAGCAGTTTGAAATCAGCTCCAGTTCTCTCCTACAGTCGTGGCGAGTAGTGGAGTCGTGAATCGATTACCGCACTACGGCACAAGTACTCGATCACGTGCTGCTGTTGGCGTAAACGTAGTAGGCGTGTCTGCATATGCGTGACATCAACAAACACGTAGTCGTAGACAAGACAGCAATTGTAGTGGCTCAAGTAAAAATTCTGTCATTATGTGCATGCATGTAGGCCAATTGGCCTCTAGTAGGCTTATACATTTGACTCTATTAAAAATTTAATTGTATTAAAGCGTGACGTACGGCGTTCTCCTACCGACGTCGACGGTGGGCCGAGCAGAAATGTACCTTCCGCTGCTGAGTCTGATGTAACTGGCTTACTTATTTACTTCCTACATTTGACTGTTCCACACCAGAACGAGATGCTATGAGAGCGCTTCCTGACTGCTCGAAAAAGAGCAATTTTTCCCCGTGCAAAGCGCGGAAATTACAAGCTGTTGTTTTGCAGCCACTTCGGTACGCTAAATAAAATCCCCAATGAAAACTACTCGCTAATAATTCTAGAACCGCCACTGAATCTGTGTTTAATATGTGCAATACGATGTAGCCAGTGGCAATTTGCAGCTGAAATACAAAGACAGCGCTTCCTGACTAATATAAATGTCAAAAAAATTTACACGCTTCGCACGGAAAATATTCTCAGCTGCTTCGCAGCCTCTATGGCCTTGTGCCCCCCCCTTCCGCAATCCTAGATCCACCCCTGAGCTTAAGGGCATAACTCACAGCAGGGCTGTAGAGGGCGCACATTAGTGAGGTCCCTATCAGTAATGTAGCACCTCCCTAATGGCAGTAGGCCTAGAGTAACCAGTTCACTCCAGCGAGGTGCACAAACCTGTGTGTGTGTCCATGTGTATCCATGTACGTATGTGTGTGTGTGTGTGTGTATGTGTGCATGCATGCATGCGCATGTGTATGTGTATGTGTGTGAGTGCACATACATGTGCATATGTATGTGGCATATAATCAGGGTCCTTTTAGGGTTCAATTTATTCAGGTAATAATGTAGCATCGTTACACATTATTGAAGCAAGAAATCACTTGACTTCCGGGTCATGCCTACTCTGACATATTCGCCAAACTATCCTGTACAAAAACATAAAAACATCCTTGTTTACACATGCTTTCCCCGTATTTTCTCCATTTAGTGCTCACTTTATCCCCCATTACATCAGAATGGTAAAGGGTCTATATTTAAAAGCAACAAAAAAACATTAAAAAAAATGAAAGAACATATAGGGATGGAATCTCCAAAAAGCAACCAAACAAGGTAGGAATGGTACCACAATACCCTTACGGATTGTCATCCCTATATCTTTTGCCATTTTTGCAACTAGTTCCGAGCAAAGCGAAGCTATACTCCAGTTCGATTGACCTTATTTCGTCGTAACCTGTTCCAGCCAGTTCTCCTGGTATAGCCTATCAAACACACAGCGAACACTTACCTTCGCTATAAACTGTGACTCCTAACGGGGAGACTTGGAAGCGATCACTATCACAGTAAGCTTGCTTCGGCCTCTGGTCTTCTAAGCACATAATAGCAAGTAGCCATTTTGTTTTATGGGTGTGTGTTTGACCTTTTTCATTTGTGGGTGGGTGCTATGGGCGTGCCACCTGCATGCCATGTGCCACACCCAGCAATTCTCGTGAAGCGAGGACATCCCTGCACATTGTGTATCACTAGTATACATAAGTGCTAGTTACATGGGACGACAGGATGTTAGATTGTGGTGTAGATGATTTGAACGTACTTTGGAGTAATGTTTTTGGAAATGTGTTCCGTACTAACTGCTGGTGAGGTGAAAGGGTGTTGTTGCAGGTGAAAGAGTGTAGTTGTCATTGTAGGTGTGGATTGTGGTGTAGAATATGGGGTAAGTGGTACATGTATGTAGTATAGCCTACGAGTGTGTATTGCTGCATGTGGAGGATAAGTTGTAGTGTGAGGGGGTGATGTGTGTTGCATTGTGAAGTGCTGCAATTGCCATGCACATTCTATTGGCTGTGGATATGGCTGATTGGTCTGTGTGTGTGTGTATTGAGGTTGGAAAAATGGCTAAAGATATAGGGATGACAATCCGTAAGGGTATTGTGGTACCATTCCTACCTTGTTTGGTTGCTTTTTGGAGATTCCATCCCTATATGTTCTTTCATTTTTTTAAATGTTTTTTTTTGTTACTTGTTTCTGTTGTTTTTTTTGTGGGGAGGAGAAAGGTATGAATGGTGTTTAGATGGTCTGGTTGTGTGGGGTAGATGAGCATTATTAGCTGTATCCACATATGCTCCCATTCATGATAAACTAACAGCACCTATAATGTAACAGACACAGAATGCACTTTGCACTGCAAAGCTTTCAGTGGGGCTTAAAGATACAGCAGAGTAGCAACATACAGCTAATATGAATTGTAGCTAAGCGCCTACCGACTTGAGAATGCCACTGTATACCCACACATTCTAGTATGTAACATTGCAATGGCAGACGGCTGTCTACAGCAGTTTGCCGACTCCATTTAATGCACATCACGGAGGTTAGTATGGTCTGTAATGGTCTAGCAGTTGTATCAGTGTTCTTACTATTATAACGTAACTACAGCAACTCACTTTGGGTCCGTCATAAAGCGTACTCCAAGTATTATAAGCGTCTAAGCAGAACAGCTCGTCCATGCAGCATGCTCGAGGCTGCGTTTCCGGTGTAGGCGTAACCATCACTTAATGCGCAGGACGGAACGGAACAGAACGGCGTATAGTGGCAAGTACTTGCTTCGAGCGCTTGAGAATATGTGCTGAACAGTTTGAGTTGTTTGAGAACACTATGGTGTGGGTGCACTAGCCCAAATCCAGTAGCGCTTCTTCGCGTTTGAATTATTGTAATCGCTTTAGTCATTGTTGCTCTAGCCCATCAGAAGAATCAGAATAAGAAACAATATGAACAGATGCTGGTTTAGCGACTTGCCGATGTGGTACTTCATCGATACTCTCTACCTACTGTAACAGTCTTGTTAGTTGTGAAAGTACTCGATAATGACAGGTACGGCTCATTAAGGCTTTATACTATGGGTTTACCAGACTTATGAGCACATGATTTTGTACACATGATATGGGGCGGCCATTTTTTTCCCCGTGCCATCCCTATATATGGAGTACTACCGTACTCCATGCCTATTAGGTAATTAGCTAACAGTCAAGGGCCATAACACATGTATATGCTATACACACCAGAACGTTCTCTCCAGTGCTCAACACCAAGGCGCCCAGTAGCTGTCCAGTCTTGTTCTCAAACGCTCTAGGATTAAGGCCAGGTCGTGGGGGCACCTCAGCTGGAGCTACAGGGGAAGAAATCCCAAACAACATTTCTGAAAACTGGAAGGAGTTTTTCAGATACAGAACACAGCACTGGAAAGTTTTACACTGCAACTGGGATACGGGAAGGGGGAATCTCCACCATAACCTAAGCCCCCCCCCCCATTCGTTTTGTGATAAAACAACTGCAAATATTATTGCCGAGCGCAGCGAGGCCTATAATCGCGACATACAGGCTCAGAATCTCAGCTAGCGTTTATATATATATATGTATATATGTTTATTTGTCTGTCCCCTCCCCCGGGGGGCCCCCGGGCAACGGCACGTGTTCAAAATGGCGTCTCTGGCAGTTACATGGATGCCGTCTTCGAACTTGTAGCGCACCAAGAGTCAGAGAGTTGGACAAATCTACCACATAGTTTTTACCAAGGAAGGCCTACTACAGCTCCCAGGTTAGTAGAGTTTGTGTACCTATTGTGTAAGTAGAGATATGAGCGCTGGAGATGGACGGCACGATCTAGCAATGCGAACATGAGTTTGAAGTACTACAGCCCCTCTGTCTGCTCTCTCGTGGTATCCGTGGCTGATTCTCAGAAAATCTTGTAGATACAGACATAATTCACCTGGATGGCAGTCATTTGTCGTAGCTGCTCCAGAATTACTACTTACCTGTTCAGCTATTATTCTCGTGACTAGCTGACTCGCGAAAATGGTCAGCCCTGTGTGCATCGGGGGCTACCCAGCCCGCATCCCATGTGCAACCCGGGGTGTGATGAAAGTTCTGCAGGCATGCTTCCCAGGGAATAATTATGTTACTACACATGATACAGCTTAGAGATCTAATTTCAAAGGCCAGTTTTTTTATATAGTCATCGTTTAATACATTTTTTGGGGGGCCATCCCTATATATGGAGTACTACCGTACTCCATAATATATCAACTACCTGTTGCTTTAAATACAATATAGCAACTACCTGTTTACGCATGCCTCTGGTAGCCATGCGAGGCATATTACGCTTGCGTATTCCTAGTTAATATTGCTTTCAGGAGTTATATAATTATGCACTGACTCCCAAATGGCTTTAGAATCAATCTTAGGGAAAGTAAAAAGCAAACATTTTCTGGGGGGGGGGGGGTTATGCCCCAGAACCTCTAGCAATTTACTACAGCCATACAAAGCAATAAAAGATTGCAGATATGACAAATCCAGGCTCTTTGAAGTTTGACACCGATCCCTTGAGCTCGCAGTAAGTGTCAATACAGTTAAGCTTAGTGCTGGTCGAAGCGTAGTAAGGACTGGTTGGATGGCTACAGAACTGGCTGAGGCTGATCACCACTGACCACTGTGGGCAAAAATGCTCTTATTTAAGTATACGTATAGCGGGAAAATTTGGCAAGGACTTTAATTTGGCAGTTTGGCGAATCATAAAAAAATTGCCAATTAAATTTTCGCCAATAATAAAACCTGACATAATGCGCCTGTATATATTATCGCGTACCCACGCACGTATATATTATCTATGATACACATCTGAAACAGTTACCCGGTGCTATTATCATGGCACTGTACAAGTAATTCAAGAAAGGAGGACCTGTACATGTACTTCCCACTCTACGGACGTGTGGTGAACAAGCAAACACGGAGGCTCTTGGAGAGTTATCAGGAGAGCTGACGGGAAAGAAAGCTGTCACACCTCGAGGCAAGTACAATAGCTACATGCAGAAAGGGCACAGGTAGGGAAGTACATGTACGCTGCTGAGAACGGTTCGACCAAGGCGGCTAGGTACTTCTCGAAGCTTCTAGATCAAAAGATAACCAATCAACAGCGAGAAGGCTTACGTACATCGTTCACTAAAGCATTACTTATTATTTTATCATAAGCTTACGTCAATTAAAATCGGCAAATTTAATATTAAAATCTAGCCATTTTCAGCCATTTCGCCAAATTCTCCCACCATGCGGTAGTATTACATTTTGTGCTTTTCAAGCAGTACCAGCCAACTTACGCCGATGGTCAAACAGTCGACCCTCCCCAACTCCGTCATCATCATCAACAGTAACACGAGGCAAATCAAAAGTAGCAGGGTCCCCAGTGACTCCTTCACATAGTCCTGGAGAAATGGGGCAGCTGAAAACCAGTCCTGACTGGTTTGATGCGGGCAAGCCTGGGTCAGCAAGGTCCAGTCCTCCGGGATAGGTGCCTTTTGGAGCTCCTAATGATGATTCTAAGGAGGATGTGTACGTACGCATATGTGATGCATGGTATGTATGTGTACACAATTTTTCAAATTCATACATTCTAAGGGCAGCGTAACCAGTCCGGCTGGTCTGGACCACCTTTAAGCAATTGAGTAATCATGATTTAAACCACACGTCATGGAGAGCTGAAAAGCGATGAGATCACTTCCTGAAAGCTGTAAAATAACTACTTTGCAAAAACATTTCCCACAGTAGGGCTGCTTTACAACCCTGTGGCCTTCCCACTCTTTGCTGGAAACAGCTGGGCACAATGCCCAATGCCTGGGTGGGTGCTTAGTGCAGCCATGGCCATTTTGTGAATCATGAACCCTGGAAACTTCGTTTCACTACTGTCTCCTTCCCAAATTTCCTCTTGGAAAATGGAAAGGTTCGCGGCTTGTGAGCAATCAGAATAATCAAGGTCACACTCATCATGAGGCCATAGCCTCGTACCTGGCTGGGGTACAAGGCCATGGTATGAGGTCAGTACAGTAGAAAAACATGTGAATAGCTAATCGTTGACTGAAATGTGCAGTGCCACTATGACCGCTTCAGCTCTGTTATATGTACAGAGCAGTGACCGATTTAGTGAATTGGTGACCAATTCAGGGGGTTCAGTAACTTCTTCAGTGAATCAATGACTGATTTGGGTGATCCGATAACCGGCAAATTCGTGAGTAATACATTCAATCGGTGATCAATTTTCACATAAATCGGTGAGCTATTCAGGCGCATGAATCGGGTGACCATTCAGTAATTGCTGTTGCCACCCCTGCAGTGCCTACGTACACCACGTTAAGCAATGTTCGTACGTAAGTGTCACAATAAGGTAGGAACTCTTATAATTATCAGAGCCACCGCAGATTGTAGGCTACAATATTAAGTACAGCACTCAGTTTAGTACGTAGCTTGTATTTGCAATGATGTCGGTAAAATGACTACCTATTGAAATAGCCTTCTGATTTTGTGGGGTATCTACGTAATATTGTAATATCTTACCTAGTTTTTCCTAAGGCATCTTGCATTATAGCATCAGGGTCAGTAAGACTTCCATCGAGAGTTTGTATCTGATGTGCAGTCACTGAGTAGCCAAATAAGTCCACATCTTGGCCAGCTGCAGGTGACCTACGGACTATTGGTTCTTGAATGTCCACGTTGTTGAGATTGACTGAAACTTTGGTAGGAACATTTTGTTGTTCATTAGAAACCTGAAGAAAAAAATATAATTGTGTGCTTGCATGTGTGTATCTCTATGTATGACTTATTAATTACAAGTGGTACATTTTAGAAACAGTCATTTCACATCTCAAATACGTTAAACTCGATTATACTATTAAAGGTAGCCTTTACTAAAAAGGCCGGATACAATTTACAATGGTAGTAAACTTAGCTAGTGGGTATATTAGTGATAACAAATGCAGCTATAGGTCTGATCGTAAGCATCATCAGCCATTTGCAAGAACAAAATTCCTTGAGCTCAATTTAGCCTTTTGGCAAAATTGTTTTTTCAACAGTAACAAGACTGTTAATGCTGACAGAGAGCATCACTGAAGTGCCAAATCGGCAAGTCGCTAAATCGACAAACCGTTTTCAGTTTTCTTTCTTCCGAGGTCATAGCACAACAATGACTGAAGCGATTACAATGATTCCAACGCGAAGAAGCGCTACTGGATCCGGGCTATTGCACCCACACCATAGCGTTCTCAAACAAATCAAACCGTTCAGCAGAGATTCTCAAGCGCTCAAGGCAAGTACTTGTCGCTATACGCCGTTTTGTGCATTAAGCGATGGTTACGCCTATACCGGAAACACAGCCTCGAGCGAGCACGAGCTGTTCTGCTTAGACGCTTATAATACTTGGAGTACGCTACCCAAAGTGAGTTGCTGTAGTTACGTGATAATAGTAAGAACACTGATACAACTGCTAGACCATTACAGACCATACTAACCTCCATGATATGCATTAAATGGAGTCGGCAAACTGCTGTAGACAGCTGTCTGCCATTACAATGTTGCATACAGGAATGAGTGGGTGTACAGTGGCATTCTCAAGTGGATAGGCGCTTAGTTACAATTCTCATTAGCTGTATTTTGCTACTCTGCTGTATCTTTAAGCCCCACTGAAAGCTTTGCAGTGCAAAGTGCATTCTGTCACATTATAGGTGCTGTTAGTTTATCATGAATGGGAGCATATGTGGATACAGCTAATACCGCTCATCTACCCCACACAACCACACCATCCAAACATCATTCATACCTTTCTCCTCCCCCCAAAAAACAACAGAAACAAGTAACAAAAAAACATTTTAAAAAATGAAAGAACATATTACAGGAATGATACCACAATACCCTTACGCACAAAGTTGAAAGAAAGCCAACCCAAACTATCAAGAGCTCACTGTCATCACTGAGTATGTTTCATTCTGCAACGTATAACAGAGCACAAGAGTACTGTCCTTTGCTTCCACACATCAGTGACAAGTTCAAAGGTCAGGCTACAATCGTCAAGGGCACAAAGGTATGCCGTAGCCACGACGTGAAGAACCCTGTAGGTCTTCGCTGTGACATAGCTGTGCTAATTCATAGAGTAGTCACAGAATACATCACACTCCACTCACAGCCTGGGTTGCTCTATAGAAAATAATAGCTACACTCACGCACCAACCTACTGCTTTGGTAGTCGGCACTCCGTCCAAATCACCGTGAAGGCACTCTACAAAACTAGCGCCCTTTCTGAAATGCAACCGTTGTCACTTCTGCAGCGGGTTCGTCACCCTGGCCATATCACCACGAAGGACGCAATAGTTACTCTTGCAGCGGGCGGAAACCACTCAGAATAATTATTATTAGCAATACTGTATAACATCCAGCTATGAATCTCGTCCACTCGGGCACGTGGCAAAAATGGCGACTGTTCAGCCAGTGAAAGCAGAAAGATAAAAAAGTGGCTCATTCACAGTAAAAAAAGAATTGTCATTTTGACTACAATTGTTTGTTATTAGCTAAGTTACACTCGGGTGATGAACACGTTACATACATGGACAAGCTAGATGGTTTGAGTTTATGGAGGGAGTTGGTCAAGAATGCAGAAACACATTATAGCAATTGCTCTGTGTATTTTCTGATACACCCTTGACCAACTCCCTCCGATTAGCCTTAATGTATTTTGACCAACTCCTTCCACAGCAATTTCCTCTAATGTGTTTCTGAATTCTTGACCAACTCCTCCTATGAACCTACTATCTTGCTGTGTAAATATATGGAATGTATTCATCCTCTCCAACCCCATAACAAACAACTGTAGTCATAATGACAATTCTTATATTACTGTGTTTGAGGTTCCAGAATATTGATTGTCTTCCTTTAGGCACGGTTCATTAGACCTGAGAAGGTATGAGAAAGCCTGTACATTATATTACGTACTTATAAGTTTTTTTCCTCTCACTTGGCACTGTAACCAGAAACAATGGACGCATATTAGCCACATCCCTAGTACAGCCACTCACCGAATCGGCTACGCAGTCACAGTCACAGAGCGGAGTGATGTAGATGGTGAAGTCACCAAAAGTGGGAATGTTCACACCATACCTACGAAATAACAACATACATGTAGGTATCACTCCACTCCTATATACAAAAAACTAGCCTACATTGTAGTTCCCAGGCCCATGTGTACATTTCACGTTAGTCAACTGTGGGCTGGTACATTTTCTCATGCATGTGACACATAGGGTGGTGGGGTAGTAGAAGGGTGGTTGTTTGTGTGGGTGGGGATAGCGTCTTTGATTTATATGGCTGCCATGCTATGGAAAAACGTACCAGGCTCTCCAGTAGCAAAGTGAAATGCACACAAGAGCCTGGGGACAGGGCTACCTCATTCCCAGTCTCTCTGCTCCAGTTTTTACATTGCCTTGCATCAGAGAGACTGGCAACGAGGATACATATCTAGTGTTATTCTGCTGTATACTTACGGTATTGGTCCCTGCAGGAGTTTGCCAGTTTCTTGGTTATAGCAGCTGTTGAGGGTGACTGTGACCTCAAAGGATGCTGTCTCTTCTAGAGGAACATTTTGACAGGTACCATCCACCTCTATTGCCTCCCTAGAGGGGAGGGGAGGGGAGGGGGAGGGGAGGGGAGGGGAGGGAGGGAGGGGGAAAATGGTGGACTAGGAAGTTTGTCAATCCATATGTAGTAGCTAGGCATGAGATTTGTCACTGATTGCCTATAGTTAGGAAAACTGCAGAAAAGCACAACTGATCTCCTCTGCTAGTCCCTACCCACACACATCAATCACATAACATCAGAGTCACAGTAGGCGAAGTAAAAGATGCAACATGTGCTTGGAGAGCTCTAAATACAGCTATACAAATAGTGTCCCCTAGCTCTGCCCTATCCAAATTGCATGCAACCAGCTCACGCTGGGCAGGTAGCGACAACTGAGGCAGTGATGTCAAGGTCAGCTCTGAAAGATGGCTCCAGTGAGATGGTCTGCACGATTGCCTGCAGGAAAGACAGCCATAAATGCAAGTGGATGGCATTTCAGCTTCTGCATAATTACAACACAAAATACATATGCATGAAAACTAAAAGCCATCTTAAGGTAGGAAGGGAAGTTGAGTAGGGTTGAAGCCGAACCTCCGAACCAAGTTGATGGCTATGTCAGCAACATCCTAGCCTACACCCACATGACAATAGGAAAGCACCTAATTAACCCCTCTGCTTAATACTCACAAAAAGACCTCTTTTGCTAAAATTCCAAATATTGCACTCCCCGCACAGTTTCACCCTTCATCGTCACCTACACACAACCTACACAGGACAGGCCAAAATCCTACGCATGCTTTTTCACAAGAACACTTCAGATCCGGTGAACTACAGTAGGTTGCTAGACTTCATTTGACCATCTCCCAACCTTCCATTTCAAAATCCTGTCTAAACTTTTAAAAGAACACTAACAGCTGTAATAAAAAGCAGCCTATGACATCATATCCCATTCCTATCTAGAGCACCCCATTTAACTTACCGTAGGTCGGGTTTCGATTGCGTAGTTAAACGATTGCGAATGGCACTATACAAGCCAAATTGCGATTCTAATGATTGCGAATTGCCAAGCGGGCAAGCCACACGGTGCTCTCTCCAACGCCATGGGTGGTCTTAAACTTCTTAACAGCTGCTGCATTGCCATTTTCAGCTGCGTATCGTCCAATAGCAGCGCGATCCTCAGGTGTGAAAGAAGCGTTGTACTTTCGCTTTTTACCTCGCTTGGCCTGGTTCCCTGCTTCTTCACGCTCTAACGCTGCTGTCACTGCTTGGTTCACCTCTCTAAGGACGTTTGGCGACAGTTGCGCTTGGCTGGGTGTTGGCAGGTTGACTATTGACTTGAAATATCGACGAACACTCATCTCAACGATCGACAGTTGAACGTGATTGAAAACACGTGTTGAGCGTTTGAGCAAAAGGGGCGTGGTCACGTGTCACTGCGTATTCTTTTTCCTGCGATTCTTTTGATTGCGAGTTATAGAAAAACTCGCAATTCGCAATCAAAAGAATCTCGCAATCGAAACCCGGCCTACGGTATTACCTAACTGTAACCAGCCTGTTAAGCCTATTCACGGTATTCAGTGGCAATGGTATACCATCTTTAACAAGTCACAAAAAACATTAAAAAAAATGAAAAGCCATATAGGGATGGAATCCCCAAAAAGCAACCAAACAAGGTAGGAATGAACGACACCACAGTACCTTTACGGATTCCCATCCCTATATCTTTAGAATTTTTTTCAACCAGGTCTTATGCTCGTTACATGGAATGACAGGATGTTAGATCGTGATGTGTGCATCCTGTGGCAGTTTTTTAATAGCGCTCTTGTATGATTATAATCTTAATCACAAATGGGTTACGTTATGCTGTTGTTTGAAGATAGTAGTGTGTTGTTACAGGCCACTGTACAAGTGGGGTTGGTGTGTGTGGAAGGATGTGGAGCGGGCAGTTATGGTGTGAGGTCATGTGTGTAAAGTACTGATTGGCTGTGGATATGGGCATGCAGGGGATTGTGCATCCGTGTACGTAGTTGGGAAAATGTCCAAAGATATAGGGATGGGAATCCGTAAAGGTACTGTGGTGTCATTTGTTCCTACCTTGTTTGGTTGCTTTTTGGGATTCCATCCCTGTAATTATGTCTTTTCATTTTTAAAAAATGTTTTTTGTGACTCGTTTCAGTTCTTTTTTTCAGGGGGGGGGGGGGATATCAAAGCTATCGACTCCTGATACGCATGTATGCTACTCAGGTGATAATAATTCTAGTTTTAGCAGGGACAGCTATGGTTCAAGGTCCACCACAAACAACTGCAAGGTAATGTAGGCTAGGAAGGTCGTAGGAGTGTACAGCAGTGGCAGTACCGACTCCAATTAATGCACATTACGGCAGTTAGTATGGTCTATAGTGGTCTAGCAGTTGTATCAGTGTTCTTACTATTATAACGTGGCTACAGCAACTCACTTTGGGTCCGTCATAAAGCGTACTTCAAGTATTATAATCGGCTAAGCAGAACAGCTCGTGCTCAAGGCTGCATTTCCGGTGTAGGTGTAACCACCGTTACGCAGAACGGAACGGAATATAACGGTCCATAGCGGCAAGTACTTGCCTCGAGCGCTTAAGAATCACTGCCGAACAGTTTGATTTGTTTCAGAATGCTATGGTATGGGTGCAATACCGCGGCAAAAATACTGCTTCTTCGCATGTGAATCAGTGTAATTGCTTCAGTCAATATCGCGATAGCCTTGCTGAAGAAACTGAGAAAGAAGATTTGCTCATTTAGCGACTTGCCAATGTGGTGCTTCAGCGGTGCTCTCCAGCAACGCTAAGAGTCTTATTACTGCATGATGAAAACTCTGGAGAATGACAGGTATGGTTCACAAAATCTTACGACTAAATCTAGGGCAGAGTTTTGAACATATCACTTTGTACACATACAATTGGGCAGCCATTTTTTTTGGAGCCATCCCTATATATGGAGTACTACCGTACTCCATAATATGTTTTAGTGCTATCTTAATATTTACCACTAAACCTCTTAAAGTAGGAACACAGTAGTCTTAGGTGGAAAATACCCGGTAAGCATTATTCTCAGTGAACAGCTCGAGTGGTAGCAACTAACTAAGATGAGTGAAGCATGGCTCCGAGACCAGTCTACATCGGCATGGAAACTCACTGCGATTTCATCCCTGATGAGGATATTGATATTGGCGGAGTCCTCAGCTAGCACAGCTGATGCAGCTCGATAATTTCTATTAATCAGCTCAGCAAGGGTCTGGAGAAAAAAATGGGATGTAGGAATCATCAGCACTTACATCCACGATTCACTAATATCCATCCAGGTTAGGCCCCTCCCACTAGCCACACCCATGCATTAACTGCTATTGTTTAATTTCAGCAGGTAGCTTACCAAATTTTTAACCATTATATACGTATGTTATGTACATAGCATATTGATATTATGCAAACCTCATAAGTTTCCCGAAAGCTTTCCCTAGCAGCGAAGATGGGCACCACTCTGTACTCTTGAGCCAGCAGAGCAATCTGACCTACGGAGGGGTAGTCCTAGAGACGGAGAGAGAGGAAGAGAAGAAGGGGAGGGGAGGGGAGGGGAGGGGAGGGGAGGGGAGGGGAGGGGAGGGGAGGGGAGGGGAGGGGATTTACATTACACCCCCCACTACTTGGCAGTGCATATAAAAGAAATGTTGATTATGGTATTGAAAAGAGCAAGAGGGTACTTGAGCAACTCACAACTCTGTCCCAAGCAGTGAAATCTACAGTATCTCCAGGCATATCTGGAGGCTCCATCAGACAAGTTCCCACGTAGGGCTCAATTATACCAGCCAGCTGCAGCGGGGTAGGAGGGGGAAGAATGGGGAGGGATACTGTCATAGTAAGGCACAGTTTTCATCCTCTTTGCCCCTCATGCGTAGCTACTAGCTGGCTTCGGAATTGAACAGTTATTATCACAGTGGAAGATATAGTCGGCCTTTAGTTTTAAGTACGTATAGCTAACCCTAATCCTATTTTCCATTTTTATTAATCAGTTACTAGATGAGGTTGAGAAAGCTGGGCTTGGTATAATCATTAAGAATGATGTTAAGGTTGGGGGACTAATGTTTGCAGATGATTTTGTTGGTTTAACTACTAATGAATAGAAATATCAGTTGATTAATGTTGCAAGGAGATTATTGTTAGTTTCAGTACTTCGTCCTACTTTAGAATACGGTAGTGAAGTGTGGGCTTGTAATAAACGGCAGACAGCTTCCTTAGAATCCATTCAGCTTCAGGAGCAGCTAAGAAGATACTTTGGCTGCTCTTCCAAAACGTGTAATGAAGCGGTAAGGGGAGATATGGGGTTAGAGTCCTTGAAAGGGAGGAGGGATAGAAGCAAACTTAAGTGGTGGTATAAAGTCAATAAGTTGGATAATGAGCGGTATCCTAGAGTACTATTAGATGCTGAGTGGGAAGTGAAACCATGTAGAGGTAGGCAGAGGAAAACTTGGATGAAAGTAATTAATGAATTGCTGCTGCAGTTAGATTTAGATAGCCAAGAGGTATTAGCTGCAGATAATATTAATTTGTTTTTAGATACGGTAGACGAAGCGTTGAGGGATAGAGAATACAAGGACTTTAATGACAGCTTGAATACTAAAGTTAAGTTGAATCTGTACAAGTCTTTCTGTAAGGAAATAGAATTCAAGAATTATTTGCAGGGGGTAGGTGAATCCGGGTACAAGATTATTGCAAGTTTCGGTCAGGTACGAACGGTCTGAATGAAGAGTTAGGAAGACATAGGGGTAAAAATGATGATAGGCAGTGTAAATTATGCAGGGGTGAATGTGAGAGTGTGGTACATGTTCTCTGGGAGTGTCCAGCATATGACAGCATTAGAAATAATTTCATGGTAGAATTAGAAAATCTATTGGGGGGGAGGTTTGGGGAGTTTAGTACACTTGATAATTTTAATAAGGCAAGCTTTATTTTAGGGTTTGAGAATTGGAACAGGGATGATTTTAAAGCATTATTAAAGCTAGTTAAGAGCTTTGTATTATTGATATGGGAGGCTAGGAAGAAGGAATTGTATGGTGATCAGGATTGTGTGGTCTCTGGTTGTTCTTGCTCTTGTCCTCTGACTGGAGGTCTTACAAGCTCCGCCTGCGTCTGTGGGTGCGTGGTCAATGGCGTAAGCGCTACGGCAGCAACATGAGTATATTATTATTATTATAGCTATAAATACAGGCAGTTAGAATAACACAAAAACCAACAGTAATACACCTCTGCAGTGCCTGTGGAGGGTACCTATTGGCCACTTGCTCCAGGAGCTCGACTACCAGCTGTAGAATTCATGACAGCTAGATGTCATCTTCTCATGATCCACATGTTGATACTGATAAAGGTGTGAACACTTGAGAAGCAGTGTTTCCCCCAAAGGGGGTACCAGGGTGCTCCCCCTTTCCTAACTTGGTTTCCTTTGATGTGGTCATTGGAATGTTTAATTTGCTTTGATCTCAAGGAAAAATTATATCTTTCCCCCCCCCCCCCTTTCTTTTTTTACTTGGGGGAAACACTGGAGAAGCCATGCGTGCACAATTAATGGATGTACAGAATGCTTAATTAAGACCAAGAAGATCGTGTGTGCTTCATATAACTATGCACTGTTAGTTATTAATCTGAGTCAATGCTATCCACATATACGTATGCAATGTATACATGCATGACATGCTCCTGCAGGCCCAATTAATGCTCACGTACCTGTCCCTCGCCAGCATAGTGGAAGTGGTCGTCAGTGATATAGAGTATAACACGAATGAGCCCCCTGTCTGCTCCCTGCCCATCCCGTGGGCGCCATCCAATGATGTCCTCACAGGTAATCACCTGAGCCATTGCTTCCAGACCATTCTCGGGATCGTCCACGTTGAACGTCACATTGACTAGCTGAAGTCTTGCCTGTCAAAGAGGAAGGGAAGGGGGCAGGAAATCAAACCTTAGAAGTTGTCTGGTCTCTTTGGCAACAAGAGTTATGTGATCCTCGTACCTGAGAGGAAGGAGTCGCAGGCTTCCAAAACAATAATCATAATTAACAATACCACTGCCCCCACACAACATAACTGTACAATCAGATACTTTTCACCCCCCCCCCCTTGATTTTGGAAAAATAACTCAGTAGGTCTGATAAACTAATACTGTCTCTCTATAGCTAGCTGCCTGCTATGGCAGCCACAGCTGATTCTGAAAGTAAGCTGACCTGAAAGTGAATCTCCATAGCACCATCAATGTGAATAATTTTCAACTATGATAATTAAGTCACACTTAGGCCACAACCCTTTACATCTATCTGCATCTCATTGGCAACCTGGCTTCCCCCTCCTCTAGAATACCTGCAGTGTTTATTTCGAGAGCTTTAGCATCATCCATCAATAGCTTACAGGACCAAAATTTTCCTAGGGGAGCATGTCCAGACCCCTGGACTGTAAGATACAAAGCAACCAGCTGGCTGCTTTTTTCCCACCTCCCAATACAGCCCCCCCCCCCCCCCCCCCACCTAAACTCCAGAAAAAACTGGCTACCTGCTACCCTTCTCCCTCATTGACGGTCCCTCTCCCATTGTTGCCTAGCCTCTGTCTCCTCCAGGGCACCAGCTACCTTTCTCTCTTGTTGGCGCTCTCTATCCCATTGGAACCTTGCCTCTGGAGTCTCCAGGTACGTACGTATATGTAGGTTGTAGCTAGCTAGCAAGTACGTACCCTAGTTGTGATAGTATGTTTGCTGCTTGGAGTTCTTCATGCTTTGATGATGCTGTCATCTCGAATGCACACATGAGCATAATGTGTCAATTGTTGGACATTTGGAGTATAAGCACTTATGCGGTATGTGCATACATACGTCTAGATAAAAGTTTCCCATGAAATTCGTTCAGGCTCGCCCCAACTATCTACAAAAATATAAGGTGCTGTCGTGCAGTGTTCTCATACGCCAGCACACTCCCTGCCATCATTGTGGCAGCAACTCTCACTGGCCACAGAACCGTCCCACCCGGTCCTATTGTAGCCCTGGATTATCATACACTGGCAACACATCAACAATTCCTGTGCAAGCCCACCCGCCCACCACCACACAGCTGCAAGGTCCTCCTACTGTATCGACTATCAGAAGCAATGGTGTACAGTTCACTGAAGCTTGAAAGCTAAGCAACTATAATTTGTATACCACTATGTGAACTAGGTCCTCAATACTAGGCTGTAAGAGCTTGCACTGAATGAGTGGGGAGAGTTGGCTAGCCTTCAAAGACTCTTTCACCCACCAGATAATCTGGGATGTGACTGGGGGGCCTGGGGCCGGGGGGGGGGGGGGCTGGGGGCTGCTTGGTTTGGGGCCGCTTTTACGTTTTTAATCTTTTATAAGCTCTTTAACTATTTTAACATTTTGATGGAGGCCCTGCTGGCTTTGGCGAGACCTTACGGTCAAACCAGAACAGAGGAACTTTCCTCCTGGAGGTTTTTAACAGAGGGAAGACCTATTTGGTCCCCTCTATTTTAACCATTTTTAAACAACTTTTTAATTAACCTTCAATTTTTTAACTTTATGCGGTCACGGACTGGGTGGCTTTCTGGTTCTTTCCTGGTCCTGGGTTCTCTTTGTTGCAGTCAGAGCTCTTTTCTCTTTTCTACTTCATTTTTTATGTTGCTATGTGCCTAATTAGATTAGTAAGTATGTGCGTATTTAGGTTAAGTGAATGTGTTAGTATGTAGGGTATGTGGTAGTATATGTTAAGGGTTAAGGGGGTTGAATAATTAGCATGGGTGGATTTGTTTAGTGTTTAGGCCTAAAGCTTAGTGAGTGCATTTGACATAACAGTTAAGATACCTCTAGTTTTCATGAGACACTTACACTTGGCAACTTGGATACTTAGATTTGTGCAGTGTATACTTAGAAAAGATTAATGCTAATTAAATATGCATGTCATTCCTCAGTTTCTCATTTCCATTAATGGGGAAAAAAAGGAGTAGCAATACAAAGCTGCTAACCTGAAAATCCAGTGCATCGTCAGTGAGAGATATCTGGTGGCGGAAGGCGTAGGGAGGGCACTGAAATCCGTCCAGGTCACACTGGTCTGGTGGGTCAGCCCTGCATGGTAGGAAATAGAAGTGCTGAATACTCTGCCAAGTGTAAAGATAAGAAGGGGGTATAACATAATGTAATGTAATGTAATGTGTTTTGCAGGAAGTAGGAGTTCGCAGAGGAGGGAAACTTATACCATTGTGATCCTCGGGTGAAAACTAAAGAAAAAGTATGTGAAGCTCCTCTACTTTTAGTTTCTGTGCGGAGTTATGGCCAAAACAAAACTATACACATTTTATAGGTCTCCTTATGGGGCCCCTACAAAGCACGTGGTCAAAATGGCGTCTCTGCCAGTTACATGGATGCGGTCTTCGAACTGAGAGCGCACGAAGCGTCAGAGAACTGGGCAAGTTTACCACATATTATTTACTAAGGAAGGCTTACTACAGCGCCCAGGTTAGTAGAGTTTGTGTAGCCTCTGTATGAGTAGAGATATGAGCGCTATTAACAGACGGCACGTTCGAGCAATACGCTTGTGAGTTTCGAGCAGCCGACTTTGTATTTCCACTCACCTGTAGCAGCCATGGCTGATCCTTGAAAATACGTTGCAGACAGTGACAGCAATCTCCCAAAGACCGGTTGCTTTTTCGTAGCTTCTCCAGCACCATTGCCATGCATGGTTCCGGGTCAATTGTTATTTTCGCAACAGGCTGGCTCGTGACCCGTCTTGCCCCACCCAAGTCGCGTGATTCAAATACATCCATTTCTACTGGACATTTACACTTGGCTGAGCGATTACCCTCGATATAAAATAAAAAAATTCAGCTTGAGATTTACCATTGCAGCAGGGTGATTTTGCAGCTCGAGAGTAGCCATTATTTGATTTGTAAGATCAGTTAGACAAATAATTTTCTCACCGCTATCAAACTACTTCAGTTTTAATAAAAGAGCTCCATGCAATAGTTCTTCGTTGTCGGTTTTCAGTGAAACTCTGAAGCATAATATTTTCAATGTCAGGCCATGACTTATAATATGCTTGCTTCTTCAAGGCCACAAAATCATGCGGGTGGGCAGTTTATTAGCCGCGGTTACTATCACTAAATATTATTAGCAATGCTAGTTACCGTCAGACTTTGTTATCAGCTCCAATATGAACACTCGTAACAAGCCTGCTCTTTGGCTTTCGTCGTTAGTGTGATACCATCATGCAGCCACTGAAAACATGCAGGCTACGGATATTTTTGTTGAATCACATGCTTATATAGTACAAAGTCACAAAAAACATTAAAAAAAATGAAAAGACATAATTATAGGGATGGAATCTCCAAAAAGCAACCAAACGACACCACAGTACCTTTACGGACTCCCATCCCTATATCTTTTGACATAGAGCACAGCTACTGATATTGCTCAAGACATTATAGGAAGCCTCACCAGCTGGTGACCTTTAAGTTTCCAAGGCTCTCCTTTGGATAAAAGAAGGTTGTATACCATACGAGAGTGCTTCCTGATCAGTGGAAATTGGTTTTCAAAAAAAAACGTTCCATGCTGCGCAAGGGAAATTACAATCAGCTGCTGCGCAGCCTCTCCTTTTAGCACCCCCCCCCCCCCACTTTTAATTTCCTTCCGATGCCTCAGGCAAGACTGCATTAGCTTGGGCTGACCTGTTGCTGGGCACAACCCTGGATGAATTATATCCAGATGGTTTTCCAAAAGTATTACTTCTTTTGCTTGTTTGTTTAACTGTCTGTCCACACTTAGTCATGTGCATTAATATAAATATGTGGAAGATAGTGGATGTTTATAGACAATAGGCCAAGCTAGCTTAGTTTTAAAGTGCCTAAATGATAAAGTAGTAGATAGTAATGACAATCCTGCTTTGGCAAGTTTGGCAGCTAAAGCAGGAATTGCACTATGAAATTGCTAAGTCAGTACTTTCACTGTAAGGTATGGGCACAAGACTAGCTTTAGACTGATCTGGTGCTGAGCTAGCAAAGCTTTATGTTGGATAAAAAATGCCTGGCTGTTTTTTTGTTTTCTGGGCGTGTATTAGCCTCGTTCCCAGCCCACGTGGGATGGATGCATGTGGCCTGGGAATAAGGTTAGATGTGCATGCAAAGTGCTAATAGTGACTAAATTCCTCACTCACTCATTGAAGGCGGTAAAAGGCCTTGTGACTTTCTCGTTGAATGAACCAAATCCAAGACGAACATTTGTGGTGACTGAGGATATATCATCCACTGAACACAAATGTGTGTGCATGTGTATTTGTGTGTGCATAAATGTGTACATGCGTGCGTATATATGTACTGTTTTGTGCACAGATGGAATATCAATGCTACTGCAGGTACATGAATATACGTAAGAATACCCCAATGAACTTAGGTATACCTTATACACAATTATGGTATAAAAAGTGCAGGGGGATGTAAGTGCATGGTCAGAATGTCTGGAGAGGGTATAATTATAGCTATATAGCTAGTATACCAGTGAGAGAGCAAAAATTCAATTTCTAAAGGCGGGGGGATTAAATATCCCCCACAAGCCTAAAAACATAGATGTAAGTGCTGGACTTTACTAATTTTTAATTAACTGTTAAACTTCCACACATGTTACGCACGAATCTGTCCAGAGACTGACCTTCACTTCAGTGAGGTCAGTCAACATAGATCCTGAGACGGTCCATGAGGAGGTACAGATCCAGGGGGAGGTTTCGCAGAGCAGTAACGTTGACAGTGATGCTCTGGGGCACACCTGTAAGAGATAGTGAGTGGTGATGCGGTGATAGCACGCCTCTGTAGGCGTCATTCCTACAGAGGCCCACATGTATATTTCACTGTTGCTACCGTGGGCCTGTGAGCCTGGTGCATTTCTCCTGTGATTTAACTGCTATAATTACATGTGGGTAAGTGGTAATCAAAATACAGCTGCATTTTCTAGAAATACCAGTTAAGGCCACAAATAGGCCATGAAGAGTTAAATGTACCACAAGTACAGGATCTGCCTGAGAATTGTAACTGCCATCACTCCCTTCTTTCTTATCCTAATTATTTGCTTCCTGAGTAACATACGTACATGTATGTTACCCAGGATCATAAGGCTCACAGAAACTGCAAGCCTTATTGGCATGTTCATTGTACTCCCGTGTAATACCACGACCATGCCCATTTTCCACTGTCTTTACGTAACTGCATGATGTGTGCCAAGCCCACAGTAGCAAATGAAATATGTCCATGGAGGCTAGGAAAGAACCTACCAAACAGGGACAAAATGGTTGAAGCCAACCAAGACAGAGGAGTTCATCACTAACAGACACAAAGTACCTGGATCCTAGCCTCGTCCCCAGGCTCCCTTCCCACGCGCGGAAAAAGTAAGGAGGAGGGGAGCCTGGTCAATTATATCACGTGAGTGTACGCATCTGACATCAGATTGTAGCTGGTTATGCTTGGAATGTGCGAAGCGGTAGCTTATTTATACCGCTAGCTAGCTAGACTAAAGCTTAGCATACTTTAAGCGCGCTAGGTCATTGAAAGCTACAGGCCTGCCGCCTGCCTTTTCTTCCACCAAAACCAGCTACTGTCTGACGACAGACGCGTACGCTCATGTGATAAAATTGACTAGGCTCCCCTTTTCCTTACTTTTTCCGCATGTGGGAGGGGAGCCTGGGGACGAGGCTACCTGGATCCTAGGTTATCATCCACTACAGTGTAGTATTTTTCCATGCAATGTCAACATCAAGTTCCCACTTATTATATATATGATAGTCAAAGTGTTGACAATGAAGAGTAGAAACGCTTTCAAACTGGCTTGAATAGTTAAACTTGTGTAAGTCATTTTGTAAGTAAGCAATACCTGCAGGTGGTAGGTGATCTAGGTACAAGATTATTGGGGCGAGCCTGAGCAAGCCCCACACTAGTCATATCAACGGTGCATTTTCTCAGTATTATCATTATTGTATGTACATTGTGCTGCATATTCACAGTTCACCTAGTTTAAGGTAGCGAGGGAAATTGAAAAAATCCCCGTAAAACTGCTCATGAATAATTAATGAACAATTAGCAAGGTCACGTGAGCTACGTACAGTTAATGAGATTCATTGAACTATTTACATTTTCCCATGGCGGCAACCGGAATCAACAGCGGGGGGGTGTTGCTTTGATGTGGAAAGCGGCACTTTCAAGGGCAAATTCGGCACTTTGATGTTCACTTTCAACACTCTTTTTTCTTTTTTCTTTTTTTTTAATAAGACGCCATTTAGGCCGTGTGTAGTGCTGAGTAGGCTGTTTGTGTGTAAAATCCAGCCTGAAGTCTGTGGTAGTGTTTGTGAGTGTAGCTGAAAGGCTGGCAGGCAACTTGCCAGACAGATGGTCATCCAGTCTTCTCTAGTCAGTTGTCTTTAGGAAAGTGACCTTTCTATCTCGTAGACTCCGCCCATTTTCGCGGCTATAGCTGCCGTTTGTGGGGTCCTGGCAAAAACAGTGGTGAGTGGTAGCTAGGCTGTGTGCGTGTGTAACGTAGCAAGGGAGGGGTTAGGGGAGAAAAGCATGTGTAGTTTTCTTGTGAGTAGGCTGATGCCATAACCCTGGGGTGAATCTACTGTAGCAGGCGTGGATTGTTGCAATATTTGATTGGCAAGTCCGGATTGCGAAATGCGTGTATTTGTGAATAGCAAGGCAGATTTAGCTGTAAAACCGGATTTGAAGTGTTTCTGTGAAAAAGCATGCGTAGGATTTTGGCCTGTCCTGTGTAGGTTGTGTGTAGGTGATGATGAGGGGTGAAACTGTGCGGGGAGTGCAATATTTGGAATTTTAGCAAAAGAGGTTTTTTGTGAATATTAAGCAGAGGGGGTAATTAGGTGCTTACCTATTGTCATGTGGGTGTAGGCTAGGATGTTGCCAACATAGCCATGAACTTGGTTCGGAGATTAACGTATTGCAATCCAATTTCTCTCATTGTCAAACTGCATATTCTAAGCTCACCTAATTTAACGTATTGCAATCCCTTGCTTCCAACAATGGCACCAGTCTTGAGTTACCTCTTTATCACCTTCGAACTTTGGCACACGAAGAGTGCAAGACGTAGACAAGTTCATCACATAATTCGAAGGAAGGTTTACTACAGCTCCTAGGTTAGTAGGGTTGGTGTAGCCTTTGTAGAAGTAAACACAAGATCGAACGGTGTTAATGAGTGATTCCAGCGGATTCTTTATACAAAGAGTTACAACTGACATGATTGCATCAAAAAAACAATGCTGCCCTGCATAGTCATAATTCTCATGATGGCCCGCCTCCACAATGTCATGCATCTGACATTTGCTAGTTTAGGTCAGCTAATAATGCTCTGAATGAAGAGTAGAAAAGAACTGCTTTCTTTACGTGAAATCGTAAAGCAAGGTTAGGACCAGCCGGGCGCACACTCTGTGTGTGCCCGGCTGGTAAAATCAAGGCAGCACTTACAGAAATCATGTTTTGAGATGTTCTAAATGTGTACATGGTTGGGGAGAGAGTTGTGTTAGGTCAAGAGAAGATAAGCCCTGCTAGGTGTAATTTACCATTATCCTACCTGCTCGCAAGGAGACATTATTGGCCCTGGGATTGACTGGCTCTAACAGTGGTTCATCCACCTACAGGTAGGTATAAAGATGCATGTACATGTCATTGATTGCATATAGTACTCAAATATTGGTTAGATACCAACACAGAGGTATCTAACAGATTTATAGTTAGTATTCCGATAACAATACCTCTATAAGTGATGACAGCTAACAAGTAAGATGTACGTGAAGCATGGAACACGCATAGAATATAAAATGCATCCAACTTCATCGAACACAGTCTGTACATATAAAGCATAAATGTAAAAACATGTACGGATATAAATCTCTAAAAACAACCCAACTAAGGTTAGGATGTTGGGTTACCATGCACATCCAATAGTTGTACAGGTTACACATGTATATTGAATGTGTACAAAATGATATGCTCAAAACCCTACCCTAGAATGTATTCATAAGCCTTTATGAGCGATACCTGTTATTCTCGAGTGTTTTCATCAGTAACAAGACTGTTAAACAGTCAAATTGTCTGATTGTTTCTTCAAACAGGATTACACAACAATGGCTAAAGAAATTACAATAATTCTAACACGAAGAAGCAACATTCACTCTGGGGTGTTGCACTCACACCATAGCATTCTCAAAGAAATCAAACTGTTTGGCAGCATTCTCAAGCAATCTTGGCAAGTACTTAGTGCTACACGCTGTTCTGTTCTGTTCTGTTCCGCAGCTTCCTTAGAATCCATTCAGCTAGGAGCAGCTAAGAAGATACTTGGCTGCTCTTCCAAAACGTGTAATGAAGCGGTAAGGGGAGATATGGGGTTAGAGTCCTTGAAAGGGAGGAGGGATAGAAGCAAACTTAAGTGGTGGTATAAAGTCAATAAGTTGGATAATGAGCGGTATCCTAGAGTACTATTAGATGCTGTGTGGGAAGTGAAACCATGTAGAGGTAGGCAGAGGAAAACTTGGATGAAAGTAATTAATGAATTACTAGCTGCAGTTAGATTTAGATAGCCAAGAGGTATTAGCTGCAGATAATATTAATTTGTTTTTAGATACGGTAGACGAAGCGTTGAGGGATAGAGAATACAAGGACTTTAATGACAGCTTGAATACTAAAGTTAAGTTGAATCTGTACAAGTCTTTCTGTAAGGAAATAGAATTCAAGAATTATTTGCAGGGGGTAGGTGATCCGGGTACAAGATTATTGTTTAAGTTTCGGTCAGGTACGAACGGTCTGAATGAAGAGGATTAGGAAGACATAGGGGTAAAAATGATGATAGGCAGTGTAAATTATGCAGGGGTGAATGTGAGAATGTGGTACATGTTCTCTGGGCGTGTCCAGCATATGACAGCATTAGAAATAATTTCATGGTTGAATTAGAAAATCTATTGGGGGGGGAGGTTTGGGGAGTTTAGTACACTTGATAGTTTTAATAAGGCAAGTTTTATTTTAGGGTTTGAGAATTGGAACAGGGATGATTTTAAAGCATTATTAAAGCTAGTTAAGAGCTTTGTATTACTGATATGGGAGACTAGGAAGAAGGAATTGTATGGTGATCAGGATTGTGTGGTCTCTGGTTGTTCTTGCTCTTGTCCTCTGACTGGAGGTCTTACAAGCTCCGCCTGCGTCTGTGGGTGCGTGGTCAATGGCGTAAGCGCTACGGCAGCAACATGAGTATATTATTATTATTACTAGCACAATTATAAATTATATAGCCAATGGTGATTTGTAGTTAACGTTCCATGACAGCGAAGCCTGGTTGCTGATAAAAATGTTTTCTGCCAAGCCATGCCCCTCCTACGTAAACCACAGAAACTCAGAGAAACAATGGCTCATCACACACAGTTTACCATTGATAATGTTGCTCTTATGTAAGTCTTAGATCTTATCCTGGGCACAAGGCTAATGGTGCTCTGGTGCTAACAGTAATTAATCTGTAGACTTTAGGCACAAAATTAAAATTGTCAAATGGTGAAAAATTGCTTGGTTATCACAAACCCAGTCTCCCAATCCACTGGTGTCTAAATGACAGTGACCACACTATGCATATGCACAACTCTGTGAACTCACATTCCTCTGTCCAGTGATACTTCCGGTGGGGTTTTCCACGTTATTACAGCCAGTGATGGTTGGGCCGGTCTGACATCTGGGTCCAAAAAAATCCTGAAGTGGGTTATAATTACATCTTCTTGTATGAATACTGAATGCACAAAACAGAGTATACACCCATACATTAGCAAATGAAATCAGGATGATAAACACCAACAGAAAGTAAGCACCCTATAAATGTAAGCACCCATTTAACCACATCCTGATTATAGGCACCCATATAAAAATAAGCACCCTACGTCAAAAGATACCCAAAGCCAGAGTACATGAGTAGCAACAGACTCTACAGCACTTGCCAGGAAAACCTGTGCTATTTACAACTGGAAGCTTCGCTATCGACTAGAGCTTACAGTGCATATGGCAGGCAAGCATGTGCAGAAGAACTGTCAATGTGGTTCATCAGCAAGGTCAATGGATTCATGAAAATCCCTCATGGCCGTATGGCCCCCTTGCAGCGGTTCTTGCCAGCTGTGTTCCACTTGCTGTCTGGTTTCCATTGCATTGTAATGGACCAATCAAGAAATGAATATACTGCAGCCACCGCTACACTGTACATTAAAGGTACCCCATAAGTATAGGCACCCCATGAATATAAGCACTATCCCCCTATTAGCCAATGCAGAAGCCATATAAGTACCATGTATATTTTGGGAGAAATTGACAAAAAATTTATGGACGTGGTATCCAGGGTTTCATACAGGATTTTAAGTTGGGGGGGGGGGGGGGGACTGTGACCCGTACTTCTTTGAAGCGCGAATCACTAGGGGGTCTGGGGCATGCCCCCCCCCCCCAGAAAATTTTTGAATTTTACATACTCCAAGGTTGATTCTAAAGCCATTTTTGAGTCAAATTTATACAAATTTAGGAATCACCTGTTTGATTGTAATGAAGATGGCTGTGGAAGGACCAGAACTGAGTAGTGTGCCTTTTGGTGAGATTTTGGACATATTTACAAATAGACATATTGAGCTGTAATTAATACCTGTACTAACGATATTTGCAATATTTACAGTTGTTTTAACACAAAACTAATTATAGTCTTGTCTAAAATTTAGGGAGGGGGGGGAAACTTACATTAGGGGGGGGGGGGATTTCCCCCCTTTCCCCCTCCCCTGTATGAAACCCTGGTATCTTGGAATTTGGTAAGGGGTTGAGGTTTCAAATTTAGGCCAATTTTAGTGTAGGTACATGTACTCCACTTTTGAGAGCTTAGTATCAACTGTGTTGGAGACACAGCAAATAAAGTAATTACCCTACGCTGCATATGCAAAGGCGGGGTAAAGCAATCAATTTTGTCTATCATAAAACATTTTGGGTTTACCGCCTTCAAACATTAACGATGACAGTCACCGTATCTTAGTATATGTGTACCTGATCTCTGCAAAAGTGGTTTCTATTCTCTGCACTTCTAGCTCTTTCTTGTTATTGGTGTCATCCACCATTTTAATGTGACAATGGGTTATGCCCACGGCAAAGAGCTAATGGCGATGCAGTTTGCAATTACATTTTGAAGCAGAGCTTATTGCCAAAGAAGGTGGCTGCAGATATTACCACCACAGTCCATGAAGAGTTGGGGTGGCCATGAACTCAATTGGAGCATTTAGAGACTTGAGGCCTTCGCTGCTAAGAGTGTAAGCCGAAAATAGTATTAAAAATTGTGGGTGGAAGTGATTTGTGCTTAAGTAGCTGTAGCTCCATGACAGAGTATGCTAGAATCGTACCATCTGATAGGCAAAATGTCAGCTATGTACTCTCATGGCCAGATGAGTTGTTGCTACATTTGGCGCTGGAAATCTGATGCTGCATGGATGTGGGTCCACTATACAATTTTTGCCTTATTTGGCATCGGAGTTTGGAAAATCCCAGTATGCTTGAAAAACTACATTAGCATACACTTCAGTTTGTGGTTTCAGTTTTCAGTTTTCTGGTTTCAGTTTTCAGCGTTTTCTACCATCCTCGCAACCAAGACACAATTTCAGACAACAATAACCGCAGCTTGTGCACTTCTGAATTAATATACCGTATAGCTGGAAACTTTTGCAAGCATTAAATTTGGCGAAATGGCAGAAAACGGCTAGGTTTTAATATTGGCGAAATTTAAATTTGCCGATATTAACCGTCGTAAGCTTATGACGTAATAGTTGTGCTTTAGCGAACGCAACGACGTACGTAAGCCTTTTCGCTGATGATTCAGTTGTCTAGAAGCTTCGAGAAGTACCTAGCCACCTTGGTCGAACTGTTCTCAGCAGCGTACTTCCCTACCCGTGCCCTTTCTGCATGTAGCTATTGTACTTGCCTTGAGGCATGACAGCTATATTTCCGGTCAGCTCTGTCAATGACTCTCCAAGAGCCTTTGTGTTTGCTTGTTCACCACACGTCCGTAGAGTGGGAAGTACGGTCCTCTCTTGAAATACTTGTACAGCGCCATAATAATAGTACCGCTTCAGATGTATGTGCATGTATCGCAGATAATATATATGCACGTGGGTGGTATGCATTACATCAGGTTTTATTATTGGCGAGAGTTTAGGCCATGGTAAGTAAATTCATTGTTTCTCAGGCCCGCCCTCCTCAGATATAGTAGAAACCCCTATTTTCTTCTTTTTTTTCAATTAAGTTCAAAGGTTACCAATTATGCATGGCTCTTGTGTCAACTCTTGGTGTCTGGGTGGTTTTCCTTGGAATTTCCCCACTAATAAAAAAAAAAACAGCCACCCAGCAGGCCTCTAAAGTAGAGGAAGTTGTGCCTGAGAAACAATGAATTTACTTACCATGGCCTTAATTTGGCAATTTTTTTACAATTCACCAAACTGCCAAATTAAAGTCCTCGCCAAATTTTCCCGCTATACAGTAATAAGTGATCAAAATTTTGATCATACCAATTATATTTATAAAAAAGAAAAGCGTATAGTCAAACTGGTTCAACTGTAGCTGTCACTAAAATGCCCCACTATATATATACGGTACTGATATCAGAAGAAAAATTACACTGATGGGAATCTACCCATCATAAATTATGCCTACACGTAACTTACCACATCTGCACACCACATGCATTGTGGGGTTCTAATACAGCTGCTGCAATTGTCTTCTAAACTGCACACATCTTGAGCATTTCCTGCAGAAAGAAAAGAAATGGTCAACAGTGCCCATATCTCGCATGTGGCTCTCCATGCCATGCTACAACTATTACATAGAGCATGGTAAGAATCCCATAGAGCATAGGAAGCTCTAGAGATACAGGAAATCATATACTAAATGGCCTAGAGCATGGGCAGCTCTATGCTCTAAGCTATACTTAGACCATGCCTCTGAGGGCTTTATCAGTAATACACAAAGCTTTCCGATCCCTGAGGGATAACTGAAGAATGCTGAGTGGATTACTGATAAAGCAGGAGATAAAGGCATGGTCTACAGCGAGTAAAATGTACTGTGCATGCAAGCTACAAGTCTAAGCGCTATGGAGTTTGCTGGCGCTGTCAAAAATATCAGTTTGGATGACTCTTTGGCAGCTTTTCAGCCCAACAGCAGTCCCTTGGACAAATGCTGTGGTAAGCCAAGACATTTTAGTCACTTCGTTCAATGAATCCGGGTGTAGATAAGGTGAGTGAGGTGCACATACAGCAACAGAAGCAGAATTCCTGCTGCATCGATATATGCTAATATTTGGCTAGCCTTTGGTAGTTTCAATGTTAACGCTTGGTTAGTCTGCTTTAATCACGGCTGTATATAGCTAGTTCTGATTTGTTAGACTAGCTGTAGTTTGAACTAAGCGTAAGCTGCCTTGTCTCGTGTTTTATTGTACGTGTAGTAGTCTGCTGAGAGTTGGACTGTCCTCCTACTCTATCATCCAGGTCACGTACATGTATTTGTCCCCTATTTGTGACAACTCCAGACTATACTAACGTTCCACCAAGAATACGAATTTAACTACATTGCAAAAAATAGATAGTTGTTTTGACTATATATACTTGGGGTTACTCTAGTTCCAGGAGTTTCCGTGCCTTTACCAGACTGTATAAATTGCCTGTGTAATTTGTTTATCATTTCAGACTGTTTCACAAATTGCAAAATTATTTCACAGAGGTCATGCTTAAACATGTGGAGTTTAGCTATCAGAGTTGAAAGAGATGTACAAATTGCCTGTGTAGTTTGCTTTTCATATCAGACTGTTTCACAAATTGTAAGGTTTATTGCTTGACTTCAGAATGAAAAACTAATAGTAAAGCCACAGAAATTTCAGAAGTCTGACTCATGGTTATGCACATCTGTGCTGTTTCCATGCCTTTACCATTGAAAGAGATGTACAAATTGCCCGTGTAATTTGTTTTTCACATCGGAATCACATCATGCTTAAACATCTGTGCAGTTTCTGAGCCTAGGCCTTTAGCTACCAGACTTGAAAGAGGTATACAGATTGTCTGTGTAATTTGTTTTCAAATCAGACTGTTTCACAAATAGCTAAATTGCCAAGTTTATTGCTTGAGTTCAGAAAAACTAATAGTAAAGCCACAGAAACTTCAGAGATCTGCTTCCTACGTATAGCTTAGAGCATAGAGCTGCCCATGCTCTAGGCTATTTAGTATATGTACACATTTCCTGTATTTCTAGAGCTTCCTATGCTCTATGGGATTCTTACCATGCTCTATGAAAAAATACTATACCATGTTACTATAGTAACATATACTAAATTCTCATAAAATCAGTGAAGTCTCTGTGCCTTTACCACACTTGAAAGAGATGTAAAAAAAATTGCCTGTATAATTTATTTTCATATCAGACTGTTTCACAAATTGTAAAACTTACTTCACAGAGGTCTGATGCTTAAACATCTGGAACTAGAGTAACCACCAGGTAGTCAAAATAACTATCTATTTTTTACAGTGTAGGCAAATGCAGGGCATTGTGGGGCGAGCCTTGGCGAGAATTGTGAATGTGAAGGAGCTGTTGGCGAATGAGGGTATATCTTGCAGCAGATTGATGACATGTCCACAGTACCCATACTGTTTGTGAGGCAAACGGTAGACATGATTGGCAAACCCCTTGAAATTAACATTTCCTCCACCTGTATTAAACCCGGCAATGGAAATGTTGAACATGTAGGATGATGTCATACTAATAGACACAACATTGATATGTCAATTCACACCCTCCAATGGAATGATCAACACGTCATACTAATGAATACAAAATTGATACTTCAATGCCACTGTAACTTCATCTAGAATGCAATAGCTACATGTGCTAGCCTGAAGAGGTGGTACAGGGTCAGGATCCATGTTGTTGGTCGAGGAGTATAACTTAGGTGTATGCTCGTCCTGGCTACATTGCAGACACTCAGTAGAAATGTGTGAGTGAATCTTGAGACCAGGGAATCTCATGTACATCTCGGCACGTCCAGCGTAGCCATGTGGTGTGCATGAAATGTAAACATCTTAGTTCAGATAGAAGATTGTTGAAACAATGGGAGTTGTGCCTGCATGACCTGTTGTTGTCTGTGCCTCACCAGTACTCTGTCAGACTGTAGCCTGGCCTCTCTCTCCTCAGCAGTCTCAGCAGCCAATCTCGCATGGTTGGAAGCAGTCATTTTCCGCAGCCTGGCTTCTCTCTCCTCAGCAGTCTCATCGGGAAGTCTGTCAGTCATTCGCTGCAGCCTAGCCTATCTCACCTCGTCAGTCTCGACTGCCAGTCTGCGCCTTCTTTGTTGCAGGTCTGCCCCTCTTCTTTCGGCAGTCTGAGCAGCGTGCCTAGTCCTATCCCTTATTCTCCGCTTCTGCAACCTTTCTTCTCTCTGTTCCGGATTTTAGGAAGCACGGCAGGCCCTCTCTCGTTCTCTTCTATGGCGTAGCCTATTCTCTCTCTGCATTGCATGATTCAGTAGTTCCCTTTGAGGAAGTAGTTTGTGCTTTTGTAGCATCCATAGCCGAGGAAAAACCAGTGGTTTTGCCACGTGTTTTGTACGTACGTGTAGTGGAAACGCGAGAAATTCAACTGCTAAGTGAGAGCGTGAGAAATTGGAATTGCAAAATTAGCGTTAAATTATGTGAATATGTGGCACGACGTACATACGATATTTAATACATACATACATTCAGAGGAAATGCACCGCTGACATGACTAGTGTGGGGCTCGCTCAGGCTCTAAGTCTTGCTTGCAAGGCAGTGACTTGTACTGCTTCTAATGAGGGTAATAATGTGTAGATCACGCTTACCACATCCTGTCTGCCACAAATATTAATATCACTGGCTGGCCTACCCTGCAGCCTAAGCCTCTTTCCAGTTGTACCACTGAAGCCATACTTTACAAAGGCACCGCATGCAGTGCATATCACTAAGACCACGGAAAAGCGTGGTCTTAGTAAGTAGGCCTGAGCTAACTATTCATTTGAAATTGCCTATTATTCAATTCCTGACTTCTTGCTAAATGTCCCTATTATTCTTTCAAAAACAGCCGATTATTCCCAAAAAATTACAGCACGTAAACTTATCAAACCATACTGTATCCATTGCTGCTGCATGTACTACTGACTTAGGCCACTCCAAATTAATCTTTAGTTTCTGGTCCCACCTTTCCTCCTACAGGATGCGGGCGGGCGGGTGATAAGGACTATAGGACCTCATTATCTCCACTAGACTTCCGTATACTGTATATAATATTATGTCCTTTGTACTCTGTTTACACTATTAAAAACCTCCCTCGATGATGTCCTGGTGGGCGATGAAAGATATTCGGGAGCTGGAGGCGGTATCTTCAATGGATACATACCTCGTTGTTTATATACCTTAACTTGTACTACTGGCTGCTGTGGTTTATCAGGAAACACTTGACAGTTAATATTCAATTACAAGCCTCCACTATGCTGTTTAGTGTATTCCTTATAAACCATAGCAGCCACGTAACTATAACATGTACATATGAAGCAGTTTGTATCAAGTGCAATAGTTTAGCCTGACATGTACAGTTACATGTAATCAAGTATGAAAGCGTGTGTTACAAAACAATAGAAGGGCTTTCAACCCAGTTTTTACATTATCTTCATTCCCAGACCCAAGATAAAAAAGTATGCAACGGGAGCCCCTGGAGATCACACTACTTCCCTAACATATGGGAAGCTATGTTAGGCCACATAAAACAAATTACTAGATTCTCATCCACCCCCCCTTACCATAGTCAAAGCGGCTGATGGCATTTAAAAATTTATTTTTTGATCTGTTGTTGCCGCAGGTGGGTAAACACAGACACAACACATTTTTTTCAAGAACAGAGGGAGTGTACAAGCGGTATACGTATATGTGAATGCTGTGACTTTTACCTCACAAAAATAATTCTGTAGAAGCCAAAAATTTGGTGCAGTCGGGGATAAGAATCTATTGATTTATTATATGTGATCTTATCAGATCTTGTACACGAAACGATTAAACACGACACAGCTGGACAGCAAATTACAGCATTTAATATTCACCTTCACTTGCCTTCAGTGCATACATGCATGGCACTGCCTGCTACACTTGTCGGTGATTTCAGTTCCCTATGCATAACAAGCTTGCTGCCGGGTTCTACGCCAAACTTAAATACCCAAAAGTGACTTGGCAGATAAGTTCAGCCTGATCCCGCAAGGAGTCGTCTGGTGACTATCGATAGAAAGCAGTGTTGTTGCTTTGGTCTGAAATTGGTCAGCAGTGGCAGCTAATGAATACTGTCAGCAGGTAAGTCATAGTGGATATATATCTGTTAGATGATATAATATTATAATCCACCAATCAAATCACTGGCTTAAAATGTTAGATGATGTAATACTATAATCCACCAATCACATCACCAGTTTAAACGTTTACTGAAGAAACAACCCGATAGTCGCAAGACCACTCCTTGCAGGAAGGAAGCATAGTAAGGGTGCATTTGTTGAGTATAATCGGTACATTTTTGGAGCAGTGCAGCATAGTATAATCTGTGCACCCCTATCACCATTTGACATGTGTGCAAAGCTTCACTTCTGCTTGTGAGATCCTGTTTGCAGAAGGCACAGATTCTGCAATCTACTGTACATGCAGCTGATCAGACATAAGTGTTTGGATGCCTGCCTTGTGCTGCACTCTTAGTGGTCTGCACTTTATCCTGCACACTAGCTATTCAAATTGAATGTACTAGGTGAGTAGGCTTAGCTACCTACATGTGTACTTTGCTGCATTACCCATGCAATCACAGCTGCTAAAATGCTTGTTAATGTAGCTACTGTACTAAAACTACATAGACTGAAATGTGCAATATATCCCGAATTTGTGTTTTCTTGTATTGTTTTTTTTGTTGTTGTTCATAAGTACAAGAAAACACAATGCTATTATGGTATAATGTCTTACTATATTGATATTACACACTTTTAAGGTGGTGGGCAAATGATCCTACAATATACCTACCACTCTTTCTCGAGATCAAGCTAACACCAATCTGGAGGGTAGTCTCGCGGGCCAGCCCCCTTTCCGCATTCTGGGAAGTGGTCTGGCGAACGCGTTAACTGATGTTTGCAGCGGCGTTCTGCTGGTTGCGCTCCAATCAGGTTGCAGATCTTTGTCACATGATCAATTATCTCGTGATCATTGGATTCTCAGCCTGAGGTGCGAAGTAGATTAGATCTTAAGCCTGAAGTGCGAAGTAGCTGCTAGTTCAAGCTATCTATGGCGAAACAAACGAGCAAGTGGAGTGCAGCGGCGCTGGGTGAAGCTATCGTGAGTGCCGCAAAAGCGATAGGATGCGAGTCTCTCAAGCCCGAGCACCTGGCACTTGCACCTACTTCATTAGCACGTTGTACTGTCTAGACACTTCCGAATTACTACAAGGTTACATAACCGCTTACATTCCAGAGTTGCAGAAGCTGTACAACGCGTTCGCCAGACCACTTCCCAGAATGCGGAAGGGGGCTGGCCCGCGAGACTATCTGGAGGGGGCTACGTGAAGTTTTCACATAGTATTAGCTACTGTAGTCTAGAAGTAGTCCCTCCTAGCTGTTGGGTGCCATACAATTATTGCCAGCTATGTATGCTTGGTGCATTCATAGTGGGCTATATCGTGTGCGATTATACAGTAGTTCTATCGATGTCGTGGATTTTAATTGCACACTGCAACCGTTCAGAGTCGTACAAATGGCAGACAGTATACACAATATGTGTCCACAAACAGATGCTTTGTTTTTCTACAAACAACCCGCTTTAAGTTAGTCTGATGGTTCAATTCATACTCTCCATACACACATATTCTGCTTTCTTGTATCAGCCCTCTTGATGATAGCTAAAAATCTGCAGAAAATCTGCTCAAAATCTTAGTTCTTATTTGTTTACTCCATCACAGAATCTTACTCAGGCTGATAAAAAAAATAGCACTGCGCTGCTCAGTGATCTGTGTCAGCAAACATTCTGCACTGTCATTTTCGCGCGGACAGAAACTGCTAGCGGATTATGTCCGATGCGCATGGATAATACACACTAAGCCGCTGCGCTAGTGAATTTGGTCCCCCGGACACAATCCGCGATGACACCGCCTCTGGTGTGCTTAACAATAAGTGTCACTGCCAGGCTAAATAGCACTGGGCTTCGCCTCGTGCAATGTAAAGCTATGACGCATGTATACTAGTAAACACGTGCGTCGGACCTTCGAACTCACCGTTGCTCCATATCGCTGTTATTGAAACGACCAGAAAAAGTCTACTGGCTGCCATACTTTCTGCAGGGCGTATGGAATATTAACTAGCTCCACCGAACGGTATTCACGGCGAGTCACTTCTGGAGTAGCGCTCTGGAGTGCATTCCGAGCCAGAGCGGGCGAATTTTTTTTGGACGAGGTTTCGACTCGAATTTTGTGAGCACAAAATTTTTAACCCCACCGCTACGATATTACTGGTACACGTGCACGGTACGGTAGCGCATAGCGTTTTCTGTCTACGGCACAAGATTTAATCAGAGAGAAGACTTCCCATTCTTTGACACGCAAGACTAAAGGTAAATAAGCAAGCTTAAATAAAAGTAATTATATACAGGCATGACAGGCAGCTAGTCATGCTAGTAGCATAGATAGTTATCTATGCTAGTAGGATTCATAAAAGTATGTTTGAGGCTTAGGGGGCGTTCACAAACAGGTTTATGTCACACTTTACGTCATTGCAACACTAAGGTCAAACCCTCCCCCTTTAACATCACAACCAAAGACAACAACATTCTGCTTCAAGGGTCTGTCGAGAAGGTGCCGAAACAGTTGTATTTATGTTGAATGTATTAACAGCATCCTAATAAACACTATACAAAAGAAACTTTTATCACACAAGTATCGATCTTAACGTCACAGACCCTTACCCCCTCCTTAACGTCAGATAAACGTTAAGCGTGACTAAAACCTGTTTGTGAACGCCCCCTTACTAGTTCATGAAACAGTTGAAAAGGAATGTCTGGGGTGGAATAGTATGTCCTGCTAGCATTGTTTTAGCATCTGTGAGTGAAAGGCAAGAATTGGGCAGGCATAAACCACTTAGGATTTATTCCTCAGTTTGCCAATGTAAGCAGCTTCTGAGCTATTTTATACCCAGGTGTTAAAAATTATAACGTAGTGGGGTTGAGATCAAGGAGTTCCTAAGTGAGCCATGCATTTGCTGTATGCTTTTGGTGCTGCAAAGATTACTAAATCGAGGGTATCACTATAAGCACTTTCACAGCAAATGTGTGGAGGAAATTTACTGGATATTCAAGGCGATTACGGGAAGTCAGTTACGCCCCTTTATATAGGAAAAAGACATGTTTTTTTTGGCATGTACTTAGGATTTGGGGGCTATGTCGGGAAATCCTCTCAGCCAGCTAACCTATGGTACCTTAGTATGCTGTCATAAGCAGCACTGCCTGGATGGTTGCTTTTCATGCCTATCAGGTCTATATACATACAATACAGTTGTAGTGTTGACTGACTGGCTTAAAACTCAACTCTGAACTGAACACTCTTACAATATAGCAGACTTTATATACTAAACAAGTAACAAAAAAACATTTTAAAAAATGAAAGAACATATAGGGATGGAATCCCCAAAAAGCAACCAAACAAGGTAGGAATGGTACCACAATACCCTTACGGATTGTCATCCCTATATCTTTTGCCATTTTTGCAACTAGTTCCGAGCAAAGCAAAGCTATACTCCAGTTCGATTGACCTTTTTTCGTCGTAACCTGTTCCAGCCAGTTCTCCTGGTATAGCCTATCAAACACACAGCGAACACTTACCTTCGCTATAAACTGTGACTCCTAACGGGGAGACTTGGAAGCGATCACTATCACAGTAAGCTTGCTTCGGCCTCTGGTCTTCTAAGCACATAATAGCAAGTAGCCATTTTGTTTTATGGGTGTGTGTTTGACCTTTTTCATTTGTGGGTGGGTGCTATGGGCGTGCCACCTGCATGCCATGTGCCACACCCAGCAATTCTCGTGCATCCCTGCACATTGTGTATCACTAGTATACATAAGTGCTAGTTACATGGGACGACAGGATGTTAGATTGTGGTGTAGATGTTAGGTTTTTTTGAACATACTTTGGTATAATAGAGTAATGTTTTTGGAAATGTGTTCCGTACTAACTGTTGGTGAGGTGAAAGGGTGTTGTTGCAGGTGGAAGAGTGTAGTTGTCATTGTAGGTGTGGATTGTGGTGTAGAATGTGGGGTAAGTGGTACATGTATGTACGAGTGTGTATTGCTGCATGTGGAGGATAAGTTGTATTGTGAGGGGGTGATGTGTGTTGCATTGTGAAGTGCTGCAATTGCCATGCACATTCTATTGGCTGTGGATATGGCTGGTGTGGCATGGCAGGGATTGGTCTGTGTGCGTGTGTGTGTGTGTGTTGAGGTTGGAAAAATGGCAAAAGATATAGGGATGACAATCCGTAAGGGTATTGTGGTACCATTCCTACCTGGTCATTGTTGCACTAGCCCAAATCCAGTAGCGCTTCTTCGCGTTTGAATTATTGTAATCGCTTTAGTCATTGTTGCTCTAGCCCATCGAAAGAATCAGAATAATAATAATATGAACAAATGCTGGTTTAGTGACTTGCCGATGTGGTACTTCATCGATACTCTCTACCTACTGTAACAGTCTTGTTAGTTGTGAAAGTACTCGATAATGACAGGTATGGCTCATTAAGGCTTTATACTATGGGTTTACCAGACTTATGAGCACATGATTTTGTACACATGATATGGGGCGGCCATTTTTTTCCCGTGCCATCCCTATATATGGAGTACTACCGTACTCCATGATATAGACATGCACAAAGTATTACCTCAATATGACATATGTGTGAAAGTCCTAAGATAGTACTTGCTAAATAGTGCATGTGACCTAACACCACATCTCCCTTCCTAAGTCAGTCTGTCGGGAGGGGCAATTGTGGTTCCAGTTCGGCTGCGTGTCATGATCGGGCTGCGGCTTCTTGTTGCCGTGGTCGGAGTCTCGATAGCAGAAGGGGCTATGTTCAGTTGGCTTCGGTTCCTTCGGATCTCACCACTTGGAGTCTGTACGATGTATGACCTTGGTGTGTTCGCTGTGCTTACAGTTCTTCCAGTGATGTGATGTCCACCAGCAGTGACCCAAACGTCTGTGTCATCTGGGATCGCTGGTAGGTCCTGAACACGGTGGCGACTGTCGTGGTCTGCTTTCTGCTTCTTCTTAAACTGTTCATTGGCCTGCCTGAACTCCTGCAAGTATGGCCATTGGGGCACTAGACTGTCGGTAGTCTGAGGGAGAGTTGAGCGTATCTTCCTGCCCATTAGGAGTTCAGCCGGCGATCTTCCACACCATGGTAAGAGAGTGGCCCTGTAGGAGAGTAATGCGAGAAAGGGGTCATCTGCATTCTTCAGTAGGTTTTTGACCGTCTTCACCGTTCTTTCTGCCTGTCCGTTGCTGGCAGGGAAGTGGGGGCTGCTGGTTGTGTGGGTAAACTGGTATCTGTTGGCAAATTCAGCGAATTCATGGGAGCTGAACTGAGGGCCGTTGTCGCTCCTGAGGATCTCTGGGATACCATGCCTGGCAAACGCTGTCTTCAGAGTGTTTACTATACTCTGACTTGTGGTTGATTTCAGCTTGTGAACTTCTGGGTAGCGGGAGAAGTAGTCTACTATCACCAGGTATTCCTCTCCTTTGAGGTTGAAGAGGTCGGCTGCAACCTTTTGCCAAGGGTATTCCAGGAGGGGGGTAGGGATGAGGGGTTCTTTGCTGGGTGTGGTGTCTCTGGCACACTCTGAGCATTTCTTGACGAAGTCAGTGAGTTGCTTCGAGAGTCCGGGCCACCATACAGATATCCTGGCTCTCAGACGGCATCGTACAATTCCCTGGTGGCCCTCATGTAGCTTCTTCAGTGTCTCAGTCTGGAGTTCTTTGGGCACCACAATCCGTTGTCCGTGCATAAGTAGCCCGTTTCCCACTGTCAGCTCACCCTGGGCTTCCCAGTATGCTCCTACCGATTGGTCAAGGTCTCTCTTATCTGGCCATCCCTCACGGCGGTCCTTGAGGATCCTTTGGCATATTGGGTCGCTGGACTGGGCTCTTCTGTATACCTCCAGTCGCTGGTTGCCTGCGGGTAGGTTTGAGACGGCTGCCATCACACAGAGTTCGGCTAAGTCTTGTAGTGCGATGCTGTCAGCTGAAGGCTGGTCGGAGAGAGGGGCTCTTGAAAGTGTGTCTGTGGTGTACAGTTCCTTGCCGGGAACATGTGTGATGTCGTAGCTGAATCTGTCTAGGCGCAGACGAAATCTGAGGACACGCGGGGGTAGGCTGTCTAGGTGTTTGGTTCCAAGCAGTGGAACAAGGGGCTTGTGATCTGTCTCGATCCGAAAGTGCGTCCCTACTATGAAGTTGGCGAATTTTTCGCAGGCCCAAGTTGTTGCAAGGGCCTCCTTCTCAATTTGGGCATATCGGCGCTCTGTCTCCGACATAGATCGAGAGGCGAATGCAACTGGTTTCCAGGAGTTATCGATGTTCTGGAGTAGCACCGCTCCGAGGCCATAGGAGGATGCGTCGGCAGAAATTTTCGTTGGTGCTACAGGATCATAGAGAGCTAGTGTGGTGGGCCTTAAGAGCTCCTCTTTCACCAATTTGAATGCCTCAGACTGGGAGGGACCCCAGGTCCAGGTTCTTGACTTGCTTAGGAGCTCACGGAGTGGCTGTGTGATCTCTGCCAGGTTAGGGGTGAACTTCCCGAGCTGATTTGAAATGTCAAACGGGAGTTTGTTAAAACAGTAACGCCCCATTGGAGTAATGAAGGTCGTGAGGAGGCGCGAGGACTGAGACAGGGGGATCTGCCACAATCCGCTGTTGGTATCCAGCTTTGAAAAGATCTTGGCTCCAGCGAGTTGGGCTAATGTCTCGTCCACCTTCGGGAGTGGATGGACTTCTCTCAGCACGCTTTGACACAGATGCGCACGCTTCCCGACTTCTTGGGGACGACTACCATCCCAGCACACCACGGGGTGGGCTCAGATACCTTGGAAATCACTCCTGCCTTCTCCATCCTTTCCAGTTCTTCTGCGACTTTAGGGCGGAGAGGTAAGGGAACGTGTCGTGGGGTAAAGAGGGCATGTGGTTTGGCATCAGGGAGAAGTTGGATGTGGTACTCTCCGGCTAGAGTTCCCAGGCCTTGGAAGACTTTTGGAAATTTCTCATGGACCTTCTCGGCTATGGTTGGGGCCTGAAGGGAGTCGGTTCTGGCTGCCAGGTGCAAGGCAGTGATTGCTGGAAGCCCTAGTAGGTTGGTTTTGAGGTGGTCTACTACAAAGGCTTGGTGGCTGGCTTCTCTTCCTTTGTGGGAGAGGTGACAATGGAAGTAGCCCAGGACTGCTAATGGCTGTTGGGCAGGTCCAAAGAGGTGTTTATTAGGTCTCTGGAGTGCTGGTTTCCCTAACATCTGCCACGTTTCCTTTGATACAGCTGTCACTTCAGCACCTGTGTCTAACTCGAATGGTATCTGTTTGCCATTGATGGTGAGGTTGGAAGTCCAGACATTCTTCTCTCCTCGTTGGATACAGTGTCCAAGAATGCTGAGTCGATAGTGTCTCTGTCCTGGACAGCTGAGACGGTTCTCTGGCGGCACTGTGCGCTGTAGTAAC
>OY997396.1:2546200-2661815 GCA_963921505.1 Phakellia ventilabrum | reverse complement strand
GTAGAGGTGTTTTACCATCTTCATTCTTGGAATCAACCTGAAATAAATATAACACATCCTGCCTGTCTCACGAAGGGTCTGAGCATCAGAGCAGCTATACAGTAGCTACTACTGAATTTGGCCAGACACACTGAGTGGTACGGCCTAGCTTCTGAGTAATTAATTAAGATGGGCCATGCTGCACAGGAGACCGAGCTGAAGTCTACTTGCTAGGGGCATACAGGTGATGTGTGGCACATATACAGAGCTTCAGTCTGCATGGGCCTGGCTCACTATTTGATTAAAGGCCAAATGTTTGTAAAGCCTAGGCATAAACCTAATCTTATAGTATCTACTAGTTCAGGCTGTAGGAGCAGGAGCTTGTAGTGGAATGGTACATCTATGTATGTGTAGTTCCCTACTGAGCTATTGCTATATGCCTACTGATTATTTGCCATATTGGGAGGGAGCATGTAATAGGGTGGGAATCGTTCCTGGCTTAATTTACAGTATGAGCAAGATCAAGTATCCAAAAACCCTGCACAGTCAAATACACTGTAAAAAGTAACTTGTATAGGTGTAGTGATTTTAGTGTTTACCAGAATATCCTGTTGAGGGTCAGATTCTTGTGGTTGAGCTTTCAATATGACATCAACTACTTCACTATGTCCCAGCTGAGCAGCAATGTGGAGTGGAGTGTTGAGTTTGGAATCGGTGCAGCAGCAATACGTTGTACCTGTCTCACTGGTCAGAGCCTAGTTGGCGTAAGCAATGGCAATGCATAAAATTATAGCAGTATCTAAATATGCACACAATTAATGACATACCTGCAGGAATTCATCACAATTCTCTTGGGCTGCTCGTAAAATAGCATCTTCGTACGCATCACGGCAATTTTTCAAAGTCATAAATTTCACACCCTTCAAACTGGCTCCTCTGATATGTACATATTGATGCAAGGTGCGTATTTAATAAGATTCAGTGCTGATAATGACAGTCTCATAATTTGTCAGAAAACAGTGTGTATAGCCAGCTGAGCATGACTTACCTCTGTAGTAAAATTTTGACCATTTCGCCTTGTTTATGCATTCCAGCATATTGAATGGGAGAAAAATTATCTTTAGTTTTGCTGTTTATAATGTCATCGGCACTTGCAGTCTGGAGTAAAAGTTCTGCTATGTCAATGCAACCTTTCTGAGCGGTGATGTGGATCGGAGCCATTCCATTTGTACGTACTGCACGAGGATCAGCTTTGAATTCCAAAAGCTTCTTCACAGTACTAGAAATAGATAGAAAATCCTATAAACAGACAATATTGAGTAATTGAAAGTTTCAACTTACATAGTATGTCCACCTTCAATTGCAAGGTGTAGAGAAGTATCAGATTCATTGTTCTTAGCATTAACATTTACTTTCCTTTGCATAGGTCGTACATTCTGGGAAAACATATAGTACATTGGTCAGTGCTAGAATGAACTGATGATCATGTATATACGTATATACCGTTTGTGGTACAGCTTCTGAGCAGCACCTCAGTCACTTCATGATGTCCCCGTCTGGCTGCAATGTGAAGTGGCGTATTTTCTCTGGATCATCAGGGTCAGGTAGACAGCAATACTTTGTTCCTGTATCATGGACTATAGACTGCAAAGCATGCATGAATGAGTGATGGGAATGATAAGAGATACAGCTAGTAGCTATACAATTGACTTTATAAGACTGACCTGTACAAAATCAGCACAATTATCTGTCACTGCTCGCATTACAATATTCCTTATGACATCATCTTGACAGCCTTTGAGTATAATATCAATATCAGATTCCAAGTCTCTCCAGCTAGCACCTCTATCGTATGAGAATCATAGACATAAAACAAAGAATGTTAGTTTGCAGTGGAAACAGAAATACATTTTCTGGTAAAGTGATACAGAGAACCCCTTAGTATGGACACCCTCTGGACCTGTGCAGCTCTTAAGTATCCTGATTACTGAGGGTGTGCTTATTTCAGGGGTCAAATAACAAGCTTTAGAGACATTAAAGTTCTACAATGTCTTCTTGTAGCATATAGCATTGAGATAGCCTGATGCAGTGTAGATCTTCAAAAAACAGAAATGATAAGTCGCATTAAAGCCAACTGAAGTGTAACATAGTCCCTGAGATTCTCTGAACACATGCTGGACAACATACGTAAGATGCGCTTCATTTGGCAGCAGCAATAAGAGAGGCAGACCGACTGAGAGCAACATCAAAAATACCTTTTTAAGTTAGCAACACAGTGAACAATGGCTGTGTGAATGCGAGATGGGAGACACCAAATCCTTTGTAAGTGTGTATCGAATGCAAATTCAACAGACTTCATGACCTTGCATGAGAGGCTCCACAAAGCTGATCCATACAGGGACAAGCAGTAAGCTTAAAAGAGCTTGGTCTTGATAGCAACATCAGTAGCTGATAAAGTATGAAACAAGCAGTTTGTCTTCCTGATCATATCCCTAGTCTTGACCAGAATATCAACACTGTCACAAAGATCATGCCTAAGAGTGTGACCTAAGTGAAGCACAGAGTCAGAGAAGAGAAGCCTGGACCCACGGAGAAAAAACTGACCATCGCACAGAGAAGGACAAACCATGGCCAAAGCAGATGAGTGTCTTATAGCATTAAACCTCAGACTATGACCAAGTGCAAACTCCTCACAATATTGGAGCATGAGACAAAGAGCTGAGGGTGATGGTGCTAGCAGGGCAAGATCATCTGCATAAAAAACAGCCCCAAACAGAACATTGAATATTAATAACAATCAACTCCCAACTGCTTAAGACCAGAGAGACGATCGACAGTAAAGAGAATAGGAGACAATCCCCCTCCTTGTGGGGTACACCATTAGAAACAGAAAAAGAAGTGCCATTCCACTTCACACACGTTCTTTGGTCCCTGTGCCATGCCAAAAACAGACATATAATTACGGGGACAAATTTCTAGCCACAAGCTTCTCAAAAAGGATGAAGTGGTCTACAAGATCAAAAGCATTCAAGAAGCACCCATACACTTACGCCCCCCCCCCCCCCCCCCATGAATGTATCTAGAGACAGTATTCTTAATCAGACCAGTACAAAGAGTAGTAGACATGTGCCCTTCTTAACACTAAACTGCAGATCACTAGTGCAGAAACTATCAGGGATTTGTAGCAGAATGGACCGCTCAAGAACCTTGCTAATTGTAGGGGCAAGAGCAATGGGCCGGTAATTGTCAGAAACACGGAGACCTGGTTTCTCTAATGCACATTCATATAAAGTTGAGACAAAAAAGTGATGTCCTTAGTAGTGAGGTGTCCTTATTTCAGGGGGTCCTGATTAGAGGGGTTCCACTGGACATCATGACCATCCGATAATCCGTGTAAAACTGTTGAGTATTATGCAGTGAGAGCACAGCCTTCTTTGTAAAAGTTGTTAGTCTCTATATACAGAGACCTGGTTTCTCTACCAGATGTCCATACCTGACGAGAACATTTTAAAAAAATTATCTCTAAGTTCACTAGAGGATTGAAAAACTGTCTTGCGCTAGCACATTACTGGGGCAGGCCTGAGTGAGATGGGAAATGCTGCATGTGCGTGTGCGATACCATGTAGTTCTACTGCACACCCAACAGGGCCTTCTAAAAAATTTCGAAAAATAGTTAGCAGGATAAAAAATTTGGCTCAACCTGAGCAGCCCCAGCCCCCACCTAAAAATAGCATAAAATATTGAGTATTGTAGAGAGAGTAACAAAAGAGACCCAGCCAGGAATTCAACCCTGATTACTATAATAAAATCACTTACCCAGTGGATAAAGGTATGTAAGCTTCTATTTTGTAACCAAAGCATGGTTAGATATTAGAAATGGAAATTGAGTAGTTAATCACATGCTTACCTTTGCAGTAAAAAATTGACCATCTCACTTTTCTCATGCTTTGCAGCGTGGTATATTGGAGTGTGTTCTTTTGGGTCTTTGATGTTAATAAGATCGTCTTTTTGCAACAGAATTTCAGCCACCTCGATCGATCCTTTGATTGCAGCAATATGGATTGGAGCCATTCCAAGTTTTGTAGTAGCATGGATATCTGCTCCATGCTGCAACATCCACTGTACAATTCTAAGTACATAGAGAGAATCCAGCTGCAGTAATTCCTCATCCAAAATAGACGGAGCAAAACTTATAATATAACTACTGAGACTGTTGAGCTTTATATATTATCAACCACCAACATTATCCAAAAATGTTTCAATCTGTAGGTCTTCATCAGTTTGAACTGAGTTTCAACTAATGAAGATCTTGGATCGAAATGTTATTGTTTTGTAAGTCTCACTAGTTGCTTGACCTTGCAACGTTGTAATACGTACTTTACTTGTCCCCCTTGTATGGAAAGGTGTAGAGGAGTTTCACAATCACCATTTTGTGCATCAATCTGTAGGATATAATTAATAATGCCATTATGAGCTGTCACGGCAAAATTCTTAGTATAAAATGACAGCTCAACAGAGCTTATGGCGATTATGATGGTGCAATGTCTGGCTGCTCTTGGTTCTTGTCCACAGACTAGAGATTTTACCAGCAATGGTCAATGGTGCATGGTCAATGGTGTAATTATGCCCTGCGACAGCAACATGAGTATATTGTCTACTAGGAATACACAAGCGTAATATGCCTCGCGTGGCTACCAGAGGCATGCATAAACAGGTGGTTGCTATGTATTAAGGCTACACTACTTAAGGACGACTGCAGAGCTTGAAAGTAGATCTCTAAGCTAAAGCTGTATCATGTGTATTAATGTAATCATTCCCTGGGAGGCATGCCTGCAGACCTTTTCCTGACATCACACCCTGGGTTGCACACGGGATGCGGACTGGGGCTGGGGTAGCCCCCAATGCACACGGGGGGCCAACTATTTTCGCAAGTCAGATAGTCATGAGAATAATAGCTGAACAGAAAAGCAGTAATTCTGGAGCAGGTATGGAAAATGACTGACATCCAGGTGAATTATGTTATATGTGCACTATAAGTTCAAAAACGGCATGCTATTTTGCACCCATGTTGTTGCCCTGGGGGCCGCCCAAGACAAAATGTGACTAACACAAAAGCTGAGCTTCTGAGCCCATAGGTCGCGACTATTGGCCTCACTGCGCTTGACAATAATGTCTGTTTTAAGAAAAGTTTTGAATAAGCTATTATGTTACAGAGGTTAGGCAAGGTGTTGAGGACTATTCAGCAGGATTATCATTCACCAGGGTAAACGTACAGTGATAAGAATGTGTGCACTGATCTAAACTCTCTATGAATCTGCATATCTGTAAGCATTTCTAGAAGCGTCACCTAATGAGCAGACATAGCATGGTAAATATCCTAGAATGAAGAGACGCCTGTACCACCAGGAATTATTGACAGAACTACGTATATAGCCAGGAAGAAGCTATAGGTATAATTATGTACAACTGCTAGGCACAATTGTACTCATGCACTCCAGATACTTCCACTAGTGTTTGTGCCCATCATTCCCTGTTCCTGTTCCCATTAATTAGTAGCCTTAATTCAAGCAGAGTTTAGAGTGCATTAATTAAAGTTACCCTGTATTAGTGAATAATTTTCTCATACATGAATTGGGCTATAGTGATAATATTATATGGCCTGGCACAGTAGCTGCTTACCAATGTTTGTTTAAAGCAGTGTTTGCTGCTGCATATAGGGTGTAACAATACATACGTATGCATGTAGTCTTACTGAAATGTGGTGTGGATGTTGTTTACTGGCTTTCAGCAATACATCAACTACTTCACAAAAATTCTCTCTGGCAGCAATGTGCAGTGGGGTGTTACCACGGGAGTCAGTGTAGTTGCAATACTCAGTGCCTGCTTCCTCAATTAGATCCTGGTGAGAATATGTGAATACAAAATTGGTGTGCGTATGTTAGCTAGATAATCATATACTTCAAATTCATAAGTGAAAAGATCTCTAATCTACTATGAAACTGCCATATAAGTACTTTTGCTAGTGAGTTGTTTCATCTGGCACACGTGTGCTTCCACGTAATCATTATTACTTCGTGATTCAGTGAGCACATGCAGTACAGTGGTCCTGCTTTTATTTTAAATGCACACTAGGTGCTAAGGTTGCATCAATCTTAATGTACGTAATTATAGCCTCTTTTCAATATACGTTGTTGCCAGCACTAACAATCAATAGCTCTATAGCTAGGAGTAAAACTCACCTGTAGTAAAGTTGCACAGTTATCTTGAGCACTCTGAAGTACAGCATACTTAAAAGAGTCAGGACAGTCTTTCAAATCATCAAAATTCAAAGTATTCAAATGGGCTCCTCTGTTAAAGAATCGTAGAGCGAGTCAATAAATAATGTATACAGTCAGAAAAAGTATACATAACTCATACAAAGCTTACTTTTGAAGAAGAAATATCACCATTTCACTTTGCTGGTGTCTTCCAGCATAATGAAGAGGAGTGAAAGCCTTTTCATCTTTGCAATTGATAACATCAATCTGTTTCTGTACCAGAATTTTGGCCACTTCGATCAGCCCTTTTTGCGCAGCAATATGAATTGAAGCCATTCCATTGCTTTGAACAGCATGGATATTAGCGCCTTTTTGTACTAACACTTGTACAGCACTGCATGAGCATGGAAGTGCAAAGGGTAAAGCAGCTAGGACACAATAAAGTACATAAATTAACATACGCTGTATGTCCTCCCTCAACACAAAGGTGCAGAGGTGTTTTGCCACTTATGTTCTTAGCATCTATTGGAACTTCTTGCATTAACCACGCGCACTAGCGAAGATAATAGTATATACATACTTAATATGCCCACACAAAATGCAAGTTATTAAGTGACAAAGCCTGTGTAACTAACATTTTGTGATGTTTGTGGTTTAGCATTTAGTAGAACAGCAACTACTTCACTGTGTCCAAAACTAGCTGCAATATGAAGTGGTGTGTTTTTCTCAGATTCAGTAAAGTGGCAATATTTGATTCCTGTCTTCTCGGTTAGACCCTGAATGTGGTGCATCAGTAATAAAATCATGCATAAATTAATACTATTCTAAATAAGCTGACCTCTAAAAAGTCGGCAGCATTTTCCTTCACTGCTAGAAGTACAATATCTTGTATAATATTGTGATCACATTCGATTAAGATATCCATCTTTATGTCCCTCCAGTTAGCACCACTGTTAGGATGGAATGTAGATTGGTATACATGGCTATCCATATACATACACACTTACATGCATACACACACAGTCCCGTTTTTTTAAGAGTATATTAAAGAAAAGTAAGAAGTAACATCTTACTTCTGAAGAAAAAGTTTCACTGTTTCCATTTTCCTGTGGTTGGCAGCATGATATATTGGAGTAAAATTTTGCTCTCTATCTTTACTGTTGATGATGTCATCCTGATGCTTTAGCAAAACTTCAGCAACTTCAGTAAAGCCTCCTTGAGCAGCAATGTGTATCGGAGCAAGGCCTTCTTTTGTTGTCCCATCAACCATAGCTCCGTGTTGCAGGAGAAATTCTACCATTCTTGAAAAGAAAAGATAAAGAGATAAATAATGATTATAAAACTACTCTTACTGTTCAGAAACTCACTGAGCTTTATTGTTTTCTGTTGCAAGGTGTAGAGGGGTTTTGTCATCTTCATTTTTGGAATTCACCTAGATTGTTTAAACACACAATAATAATTCTCTCTCAAACCTTGCACGTGTATTTATTACCAGGCTATGTTTTTGGATATCAGCCTCTTGTGATGTCAGATCTGTTTTCAGTAGAATGTTGGCAACATGATTAAATCCTTCTCTTGCAGCAATGTGAAGTGGAGTGTTCTGTTTAGAATCAGTAACACTACAATATTTTGTCCCTGTATTGGATATTAGATCCTGTAGGATTGTGATGTGTAATATGTATGTATGCATATTTGTGGTAGTATAAATGTATGTGGATCACTAAGGTATTAGTATGCAGATCACTAGGGTTCAGCTGCTTAACTAACCTCCAGAAAAGTGGTCAAATTTTCTTGAGCAGCTTGAAGTACAGCATATTTCAAAATATCAGGATACTCCTTCAAGTACTGAAAATCCAAGCCATCCAGATTAGCACCTCTGGTGTGATTTGTACAAATAAATAAAGGATGAAAGTCAGTATTACAGTACTCCATCCCATGAACTCAATCCCCAGAATCAAGTTGATGGCTAAATTGGTAACATCAAAGCCTACACTAAATTAGCAATAACCAAGAGTCCATAAAGTTGTATCATGGACTTTGGGAATAACTGAGCAAAAACAATTTTAGGGTTTGTCGCTAAAATGCCAATTTACATCTGCTGACCCAATCATTGATTCATATACAGGAAAGGTCAAAAACGTATGTAGTAGTCATTCGTTAGCTAGCTTGAGATGTTCCAAGAACACATACCCCTGCTTCTAACGAGTAATAGCAGAGGGGATTGGAATTGAATGTCAATGTAATATGGACTTCACGTCTACATGTGTTTAAATGATCGCATGATGATGTCATGGCTCTGCAAAGAGCTAATGGCAGTGTATCTTGCCATGGAGTTCTGAAGCAGTGGTTATCCGGCTGACAATCTGCAAGCATAGTACTTTCATCTGGTATATATTCTGTCTTTGTTCTTCCCTGCATGTAAGTGCTATGCTTGTTTATAGAACTCAGGCTACTTCAGTAATATTTCCAAACTTCAGAGCCATAAGCCCAATCCTTGTGGTGGTGTCACCCCCATAAATAGTGATTGCTAAAATCGGTGACTTTATCTTTCAGATGGTGCTAGTCTTATGATTCTAGAATACTCCATTATGTACGTAACTACAGTCACAAACTGTGGCCATAGCATCTGTAGCCACCTTCTTTGGCAATAAGCTCTGCTTCAAAACTTGACAGTTAGACTACTGGCATTGCATATTGGCTCTTTGTTGTGGGCGTGACCTATTGCCATATTAAAAAAGTGGACAACACTGATAATAAGAAAGAGAACAGAACTGCTGTTTTGTCTCTCAGGGTGGTAGGTAACAATGATAATTCTGTTTTCGCAAGTTCTGATCGCTAACTGAAAGCGCACTACAAAATTGCTGTGTCGGCACTTTCACTGGAAGCTGTACATAATGAGACTATCTAGCCAAGCTCATCCATTACTTTAGACTGACCTGTTACTGAATACAACCTTCAGTTGGATGAGCTAACTATGTAAAAATACCGCTTATAATTACCCATGTAATTAAGTCAGAAAAGCAACCAAACAAGGTAGGAACGCACGCCACCACAGTACCTTTACGGACTCCCATCCCTATATCTTTTGACATTTTCCAACCAGGTCTTATGCTTTTTATATGGAATGACAGACTGTTAGATCGTGATGTGTACATCCCGTGGCAGTTTTTGAAAGCACTCTTGTATAATTACAATCTTAATCGCAAATGTATTACATTATGCTGTTGGTTGGCGATAGTAGTATGTTGTTACAGGCGAGATGTCATTGTACAAGTGGGGTTGGTGTGTGTGGAAGGATGTGGAGTGGGCAGTATTATTGAATCTACCTACACTGTATGTTGCTGTGTAAAACAGTGTAAGGTCATGTGTGTTGTACAGGTAAAGTACTGCAATCATTTATTGGCTGTGGATATGGCTGGTGTGGCATGTAGGGGATTGTAATGTGCGTGTGGTTGGAAAAGTATCAAATGATATAGGGATGGGAGTCCGTAAAGGTACTGTGGTGTCGTGCGTTCCTACCTTGTTTGGTTGCTTTTTGGGGATTCCATATGTCTTTAAAATGTTGTTTTTTTGTGATTTGTTTTTTGGGGGCCAGGGGCTAAACAATAGATGATATATAATAATTCTAGTGTTAGTAGGGACAGCTATGGTTCAAAGTCCACCACAAACAACTGCAAGGCAAAGTGGGCGAGGATGGTCATAGGAGTTCACAACAGTGGCGGTACTGACTCCATTTAATGCACATCATGGAGGTTAGTATGGTCTGCAGTGGTCTAGCAGTTGTATCAGTGTTCTTACTATTATAACGTAGCTACAGCAACTCACTTTGGGTCCGTCAGAAAGTGCGCTCCAAGTATTACAATCGTCTAAGCAGAATAGCTCGTGCTCGAGGCTGTGTTTCCAGTATAGGTGTAACAACCGTTATGCAGAACAGAACGGAACAGAACGGCATGTACTAGCAAGTACTAGCCTTGAGCGATTGAGAATCACTGCCGAACAGTTCGATTTGTTTGAGAACGTTATGGAGTGGATGCAATACTACCGTACTCCGTAATACCGTACTCCATAATACTAGGACTTTCTCTCATGTTGCAGACATAGCAGATATTTATGAGGCTAGTTCAAAGAAGCCAGCTAGGAAATTAAAATTCTGTTGGATGATAGATAGAAAGGGATTTTGCAATAGCCTGAACATGTACACTATTGAGAATTATTTGTCTAATTTATTAGCTAACCTTTGCAGGAGTAATTTGATCACTCCACCTTGTTTATGCCTTGCAGCTAAATGGAGAGGAGTCTGGTGATCCTTGTTTTTACTGTTGATGATACTCTTTTTGTGTTCTAGTAAGACCTCAGCAACCTCAGTAAGCCCCTCTTGAGCAGCAATGTGGATTGCAGTCATTCCATCACTCCGTTCAGCATCGATGTTGGCTGCATGTTGCAGCAGCAGCTTTGCAACAGTGCTAAGAAAAACGATATGGTTAACAGTGTAGAAGGTGTCTGAAACACATGCACTGGTAGTTAATGTAGACTGAAGTAGAAAACCAATATCATCACTTACATTTTGTGATTTCTTTCAACTGCAAGGTGTACAGCAGTTGCACCACACTTGTTCTTTTTGTCAACTGGGCGGCTTCTATGTATCTATGTAGATATAAAAAAGTTATATGCACTTACAGTTACGTGTGTGCATTAGAGTACAGTATATCTCAATTACAGTTTGTGAGGCAGGCCTAAGTAAGACATCAATAACTGCATCATTTCCTTGCATAGCGGCAACATGGAGAAGGGTATTTCCTTCCATATCAGAAGAATCTGTTTTGCTGGTGTACTTTGTTGATGTCTTTTGTTGAAGAAAAGTCTGTAGGAGGGAGGTGAATACAGACACATTATTTGCTGCATTACATGTACCCAATAGTAAAACTTACATTTAAAAAGTCAACTTTATTATTTTTGATAGCCAAAAACATGATATCAGTTATGCAATCATCTGATAACTGTTTGCTGAACAATGTTTGGGCATCTAAGTCTCTCCAATCAGCACCTCTAGGGTACGGAGATAGGTGCATGCAGAAAACAATAATCATTAATGGTCATATCACTTAATTTTGTGGCAAACCTTTTAAGCAGAAACAACACCATGTCACTTTGTTTACTCTGTACAGCATAAAAGAGTGGAGTGCGCTTCATTTTGGGGTGTTCTATACTGATGGCACCCGCCTCCTTTTGTAGTAGGACTTCTGCTACTTCAACACACCCATTTTTTGCAGCTGTGTGCATTGGAGTCAGTCCAGCCTTTGTTACAGCAAAGATATTGGCTCCATGTTGTAATAATACATTTACAATTCTGTAAAAATAATTAAGATGATGAATAGATAAAGTCTTTATTCTCCATTACTTAATTGTGCTAGTGAGAACTCTGTGCTATAATATGGTCATTCCCAGGCTCCACTCTGGAGTAAAAAAAAAGAGGGCTTGGGTATATTATAAGGACATATACTCAACATGAAGGTGGTATATATACTTCTGCTCAAGTATTAGGTGTACCTAACTCAGGAAATTAACGAAGGGATAGACTACAGTCCGAAGTGTTAAAACAATTTTAAACACTGTGTCTAGCCACATATATATATACACCCACAGTTTAAACACATAGGCAATATGAGTTTGCTTACTTTACTTTTCTGCCTTCAACAGCAAGTATCAATGGAGTTTTACCCATTTCATTTTCAGCATTAATCTATATAGGGGAAAAATATGAAAAATCAAGGGAAAAGAGGACATACAAATTAAATAACGTACAACAATACCCGAAGCACAAAAGGTTGTATATAATTACGTATATCACCTTGTGTGGGCGGATCAAAGAGGCTGGATGCACTGTAAGGAAGCTAGATTACCAGCTGGCTCACAGTGCACAAAGTGAATGTGCCTAGAAAATTATGTACATGCAGACCTTGCAGATGATCGAGGTGTTAATTAAAGTGCTGGAGCACGTACTGGTACCAAAGACTTCGTAGTGATCACCAAAGCTAGCTAACTGCAGATATTCCAGCGCTAACAAGAAGCTAGCTAGCCACCAATATTCTGGTTTGAATAGAGAGGCAAAATCGTTTGATGAGTTGCTTAGAAACTAGCGTTTTACATTATTTTGCTATGCTATTGCTAGATGACAGTGACACAAAATACTTATACCACACCCATTCGGGATGTATCCGTTGCTCCATCCTTGGGGCACTACATGCCCTCACCGATGCCAAGATTTAAACCAAACACATCCCTCATGAATGTAGGTACCAGGACATTGCGGGGCGAGCCTGAGCGAGTGCACAGTATACATGCATGGAATTATTGCAACGACATGACTTTAGATTCTGATCACTAATGGTCATTAAACCAAATGGCCATATGTGAACATATAAATAAAAAACTGATTACAAATGAGATGAGGGTCCCCAAGACCATGCAGTGTCACGTCCTGGGAGAGATTTATGACATGTGCGCTATAGCTGCACTGCCCAAAAATGTCAAAAGATATAGGGATGACGATCTGTAAAGTGTTGTGGTGTCGTTCCTACCTTGTTCAGCTGCTTTTTCTGGATTCCATCCCTATAATTATATTCTTTCATAAAATTTTAGAAAATTTTTTTTGGTTCTAGCTGTTGCTTATTTTGGAGGGGGGGGGGGGAGGAAGAAAAGTATGGATGGTTGTGGTTGCACAGCTGCAGCTTGTAGCTATACAAACAATAGCAACTTATTAGACTAGGAATGTCAATTAACTGCCAATACAGCACCTGTCTCCCTTTTTTCAGTGCCATCCCATCCATCTGGAGTACTACCGTACTCCATTGTAAAGTGTATGTTAAGACTATTACCAAGCCAGGATGTTGTGTTGGATGATCGATCTTTATTAAGATTTCAACCACTTCACAGAATCCCTCTCTGGCAGCAATGTGGAGAGGTGTGTTGCCCTCAGAATCAGTGCAGTAGCAATATTTCATGCCAATAGCCGGGATAAGTTTCTACATAGAAGAAATGTATGCAGAAATGCAATAACACACATAACAATGAGTACATAGGCTGATGAACACAATAATAACTTCAACATCATATTGACTTTTGTGGGTGAGCCTTTGTGAAGATCATCGTCAAAGTGAGGTCAGAGAAGTTTTTTGTGAGTCTAAGATACTTACGTACGTATTATATGTAAGTGATACAGGATAGCACCTTTCAATGGTGGCTCATCTTAGCATAGGTTTAGGAACCGGGGGGGGGGGGGGGGGCTGGGGAGGCTGGGGGGGCTCTAGCCTCTCGAATATTTTTAAGAAGGGGGCTCAGCTCCCCCTTCCCAAGGCCTTGCTTTCTACTGTTAGAGTATAAGCCGTTCGTACCTTGCCAGTTACAATCACAGCTTCACAAGTCCACAGAACTGTTGCCACTGGTGCAGTTGATCCAGACCACTTTCGTGCAACCGTGTTGAGGAAACCCCTTTCGTGAGAAAGCACAATGCGCTATGTACTATGTGCCTCCATACGCAAGACATTTATTGTGGAGCCACGCCTTCTCAAGTTCTCGAGCACTGAGCGCAAGTTTATATATAGCTAGAAAGGAGTATGACTACACTTTGCAGCAGCTTGTCCAACTTTTGCCAAAATTGCGTCACAAAAAATCTCGGAAGGGCTGAAATCCTGGGCTGCATGCCCCCAGACCCCCCTAGCTTGGAGCTGCTTGCACCTATGGTAGCCTACAAGATCAGCCCCCCAAAGTGATATTGCTTCCTACGCTATGCTTAGTATAGCCTCTTGTCAGCTGTCTCTGTAATATCATGCTATAACATGTACTGTGATCACATGTCCAGATAGTACTATGTACATGTATGCGCGCACCTTTAAACGTGAAGTGCTTCTAAAAATTGGTAACCAGTAAGCATCGCTGTGTCTATACTTGTGCAAACATTGTATGACTGAACACCTAAGCAGATTACCATAACTAAAGATGCTTGAGTACATTATACATAAAATAGGACAGTAAACAACTTCTGGTAGATTCAAAGGTACCACTCAATTAGTTGTTACGTAGAATTCAACATATGAACATGTAGACTCTCTCAACCACTCTGTGTATGTAAGGCCAGGCATTGCGTCACATGAAGCGTATGAGGAAATTATGTAATGTTATGCGGAGAAAGTTATCGTCAGAAGTGAGGGTATTGTGTAGCTTAGTTTTTGGACTCCGGCTAAAACAAAGTCATGATGTTACACTAAGAGGCTAAAGATTGTGCTAAGACGAGTGCTGGCAGAAGAAAAACGATGAACTCTAACCTCAAGCTCAATATCTGGTAGAACAGATAGTAGTTAGGTGACACACTTGCCGTGGGTTTCTGTTGGCCTTACAGGCCTAAATAGAATGGCTATAATGTAATTGACTAATACCTAGCCTGAAGATTGAAAAGTCCCAAAGGAAAGGTTAGGTGTACAACCTTTCAGCACCAGTATGAATGCCATTGTTTGTCACATCTCGCTGTGCAGTGGCGATATCAACTCTGCAGGCTAATCTTGAAAAGAGTGTCTGTACTTCTGAGGGTAGTAAGGTTTGCTTACCTACTTGTTTAGATGTCCGCCTTTGGCACTTTTGCGCGCCAAGTGAAGTTTGCTATTTACTATGCTATACCCTATCACGTGATATTATTAATCCAATTAGCTATTCTGAAAATGAATAAACTTTGTTGTGGTCATATATTTGTAAGTCCCAAGTGAATAGCTGCTTCTTAAAGGCCCAGGTCGCCGCTGTATAAGGCCACATTTGTCAAGCTTATCTGCAAGTCAATAACAACCACTAAGAAATAGATAACATGCTCTGATCAATATTCTCCCCAATATTATCACATAATACATAATCTGACCTGTAAGAGCTCATCACAATTTTCTTTGGCAGCATAAAGTACGATACACTCAAGTGCACCAGGACAGTCTCTCAATGTGTCAAACTCTAGACCTTTCAGTCTGGCTCCCCTAAGATGTGTATTTGTGCATGGTGGATACGTATGTTAATTGTGTGGCTAAATTCTGGATAGAAGGAGAGTTGGCATTCCATCCGTCAAAGACCTTAGAGTTACTTTCTTCTTTCAATTTTGTCATAAAGGAGGTAGAATAAATGCAGATCTTAGCCTCAAACTGAGTGTTAATGAGTGCCTACATAAAAGCATTTTGTAATAGGAGATTACTGCAATCAATCGTGCCATCTTCAAACAGACTATTCTCCAAAAAGAGTGCATGCATGGCTAGGTGTATATAGCTCTGAAGACTGAAGATGGTCAAGCACAGAATTCTAAAAGCTCCGACATGTTCTGTGTACTTGATGAAGGCCCAGTTAGGGCTGAAAACGCTTGTACCAGACAGAAGTTCACGAAATCATCTCGACAACTCGGAGCCTACCCTATTCTTCATAATGCTGATTTGCCAGTAGCTGCTCTGTCAAGTACGCCTGAAGCTGTAGCAAGGACCGCCTTCATTTTCCTTACAGAATACTTAACAACAGACAACCCGTAAAACCATTGGAGTAAACCCTTCACTAATGGGTTAAATGTGCTGTTGGTTTTCCTGTCCAACAGCGAATATACGTACTATAATATTTTATATTCACATTCCATTTGTCTTACAGTATCAGGTGGGAAGAAAACTAGATCTGCATATCAAGTGGTTAGTTACGCAATCTATACATTAACTACAACTTCAAAACATTAACTCACTTCTCCAGTAAAAGTTTAACCATTTCACTTTGATTATTAGCTGCAGCATAATAAAGTGGAGTATGTCCAGCCTTATCTGTGCTCTGTATAGTGTCAGGGCGATGTTGCAGTAGGGACTCTGCAATACCAACAAATCCATTTTGAGCAGCAATATGAACTGGAGCTATTCCATCACTCTGAGTAAAAACAGCACTTGCTCCATGCTTCAATAGCATTTTGACAATGCTATATATACGTGGGAAAGAAGTGATGACCATATTATACTTGGCCTTTGAACAATGATGAACTCACTCATGATGTCCCCCTTCCACAGCTAGGTGCAGAGGTGTCATAGTTAGTGCATTTACCGGATCGATTTTTCGGGTGTAATGCTGAAAAGGAAGACATGAAGTAATATAAAATTATGTCCTATACAATAACATTAATAGCATTACCCATGGACGAGCCTTTAGCAAAACATTCACTATAGTGCTGCAACCATTCTTTGCAGCAATGTGAAGTGCAGTGTTAGCCTCTTCATCAGTTGAGAAACAAAATCTGGCTCCTGTTTTATCGGTTAAAGCCTAATGGATGCAAAGGTGATTAACTTCTGTGACAAACATTTGACATAAAGAACTGACTTCTAAAAACTTTAAGGATGTATCTGAATTTTCCTGAGCAGCTTGAAGTACTGCACTTTCAATACCATCAGAACATTTCTTCATTGTTGCTTCATCCAAGGCATCCAAATCAGCTCCCCTGCAGGGACAGAGCGTACAACATAATTAATCATCACAACAGCATGTTAAAAATTTAAAGTATTACGTGTGGTAGTATTCCATGTATAGGGATGGCTCAAATAAAAAAGGCGTATATGTTCAAAACTCTGCGCTACGTAGATTTGTCATAAGCTTTTGTAGACCATACCTCGAGTGTTTTCATCAGTAACAAGACTCTTAGCATTGCTGGAGAGCACCGCTGAAGCACCACATCGGCAAATCGCTAAACGGGTAAATTGTCCTTTTCTTGTTTCTTCTTCTTCAGATGGGCTACCGTGATATTCCTTAAAGCAATTACAATAATTCGAACGCAAAGAAGCGGTATTTGTTCCGCGGTATTGCACCCACACCATAGCATTCTCAAACAAATCAAATTGTTAGACAGTTATTCTCAAGCACTTGAGGCAAGTACTTGCTGCTACATACCATTCTGCGTAATGGTGGTTATGCCTACACCGGAAACGCAGCCTCGAGCACAAACTGTTCTGCTTAGACGATTAAAACACTTTGAGTGCGCTTTATGACAGACCCAAAGTGAGTTGCTGTAGCTACTTTACAATAGTAAGAACACTGATACAACTGCTAGACCACTACAGACCATGCTAACCTCCATGATGTGCATTAAATGGAGTTGGTACCACCACTGCTGCGCACACCCATGACTATCCTTGCCTACAAAGGCTACAATTCCTTGCAATTGTTTGTGGTGGACCTTGAACCATAGCTGTCCCCGCTAACACTAGAATTATTGTATGTCGTCTACTGTTTAGCTACGTATCATCTGAACCTATCACCTGAATAGCATAAATGCGTATCAAGGGTCACTCAAGAGCTAACTCTACATCCCCACTCCCCCCCCAAAAAACAACTGAAACAAGTCACAAAAAAAATCATTTTAAAAATGAGAAGACATACTATAGGGAAGGAATCCCCAAAAAGCAACCAGACAAAGTAGGAACAAACGACACCACAGTACCTTTACGGACTCCCATCCTATATCTTTTGACATTATTTTGTGCAGCAGCCATTTTGAGAACAATATTATGTGCACTCGCTAAACTGAGAAATAGTAATTACACTGGAAGGGACGTGTGTGGATGGACCATTGTTTTGGCTCATTACAGTAATGATACGGGTGTGAAGAAGTGGAGCAGCTATTGCTATATATAACTTTTGGGAATACTTTAATTGATCTATAACAAAGATGAATATCACTGACAGTCATCAACACCCTTGTTCCCAGGGCTAGATATTTACATGCCATTATCATATAGCCTCGTACCCAGCCGTCCCAGCTACCGCAATGATAGTTCCATAGTTACTTACTACTCAATCTAGCTAGCTGATACAATATGCAGCTGTAGTACGTAGTCGAACAATGCAAGCATACAGTTACATACCTTAGCAGCAAACATTTCACCATTCCACTTTGCTTGGATGTTATAGCAAAGTAGAGAGGAGTATGATTTTGAAATTTGCCAGCCCTGTCATTGATAAGATCACTCTTCCTTTGTAGCAGTACGTTTACAATCTCAGTAAACCCTTTTTCAGCAGCAATGTGGATCGGAGTCAAGTCATTTTTCTGCACAGCACTGATGTTTGCTTTATGAGTCAGCAGTGTTTCCACACATCTACATAAAGGTAAATACCTAGATCTGTATACCTGTACTAGGACAATTGATTTTGTAGTCTTGGTCATAAATAAACTCAAACCTAGTAGCTACGTATGGTCAATGCTTGGTAATGGACTGCGTGACTTTGTAATGACACATAAGTATTCAATAGAGTAGGCTGGAGTGGTTTTAGGATATACCCTTTCTGCTATAACCACACTTCTCAGTAGTACAATAATTATATGAGTTTATGACTACAAACTCACTGCATCCACTAAGGAAAACTTACGCAAGAAATCTCCCTTCAACAGCAAGGTGAAGAGGGGTACTGTCATTTTTGCTTTTAGCATCAATGTCAACCTTCTTTTGCGACTTCTACAGAATTATTATTACACAATGACCATTTACACTAAGGAACAGAAAATCAGTTAGGCTATTTACTGTACCTGTGGTTTGGCATTTAGTATAACATCAACTACTTCACTGCATCCCAGACTAGATGCAGTGTGGAGTAGAGTCCTCTTGCTTGTACGATCACATAAAAAACAGCAATACTTTGACCCCGACTGTTCAGTGAGAGCCTAAACAATATTACAAAAAGGTCATAAGTAGCGGTTTAAAAAGTGTCGTACATTGATTAAGTGACCTTCATAAATCCAGCATTGTTATCCTTCACTGCTTGAATTACAATTTCTTTTACAAGATCATCATCTTCACTTCCATGTAATATTTCAGCAACATCTGAATCTTTTAAAACCACACCCCTATCGGAACATCAATCATGGCTGAATGCACACCAACTGGAACACTCCAAGAATTGCCTTGTTCCCAAGCCCCCGCTTTTTCGACTACTGAAAACAGGGGCTGGGAATGAGGCTATTATTAGACACACTTATGCTTAAAGTCATAATTTATAGCAGTATAATTATGTAGACAGACAGATAAAGTATTTTAATTTTAAACAGGAAGTGTACCATCAGCTGGTCTACATGGGAGTCCTGTAAATAGCCAGTTTCTAACATACATAATTTAGCACAAAAAAGGAATAAAAACGTCTTACGGCTATCTGCTAATTATGAAGGTTCTCCTGAAAACAGTAACAGACATAACGCTGCAATCTCATTGGTCACTGCCAAGTTTCTCCAGAACTGAGAGCGCTATGCCTTTTCAGTGTAGCTCAGCTTCAGTTCAAGAAGCCATGCAATGCTTAACAGAATCTCAAGAATCCCTCCTATCTCAAGAATCACTGTTGTCTGCCAGTACTTACAGAATCTCAATGCGGCCTAAATGCATGAAAGTGGGGCCACTGGAGATCTTTACTTTCTAATTAAATTTGTAGTAAGGGCCTAATACAAGATTATTGCATGCGCGCTCGAGAATAAACAGAACTTAAGGCATGTGAGCACTTCCAGACGGACTGTTTTCTTAGATCGGTGGTGCAATTGTGTGTTTTGACCATATATCCTCATAAAAAAAATTTTAAAGTTTTTTTCTGTACGTTTTCTGGTTTGTTCTTTCGGACAGGACACTTGCTCAAGACTGCTTTACGCTTTTCATTCTAGTCTACCAGTCACAGTATGGATTGGCATTCCACAAAACCTTTGGACACTTCCTGTGGACATATGACACACTTCACATAATTAAATTGTCCAGGTTCCCTCTCGCTTTTTTTATTACATTTGAAAAGGAGTGGAGACTGGGAACGGGACTAGATATTTTCATTTGTAATAGCTTGAACTGTATACGGAAATTAATCTTCTTCAGCTTGTCTAAGACAATAAAATTTACCTTTGCAGTAATAGCTTGACCATTGATTTCCTCTTGCTTTTTAAAGCATAAAGGAGTGGGGTACCACTATGTGATGTTTCATCTGTATGATTGATGATGTCCTCTTTGCACTTTAGAAGAATTTCTGCCACTCCTGTAAAACCTTCTTGAGCAGCAATGTGTATCGGAGCCATTCCACCCCTTGTTGTAATACAGACATCAGTTCCATGCTCCACAAGCATATCCACAATGCTATATATAAAGACAAGATTTACCTGTACAATACATTTCTGAGAATGACTGGCCTTTGAATAATATTCCCTTACACATACACACCATCCATCCATACAGCAACTATGTAACTATACCATAAAATTACGAAGACTCCAACTTACAGTTCATGTTTCCCCTCAACAGCAAGAATTAGGGCGGTTTTGCCTTCACTGTTCTTGGAATCAACCTAAAGCAAAAGTTATTAGCTGATTTGTATTGTATTCAACACCCTATTCCTTGCCTTACTTCAATTCTCTCATGACTTTGGTGCTGTGGCTTGGCTCTCAACAAGACATCCACTACTGCACTATGTCCCTTTGTAGTAGCAATGTGGAGTGCATTATTGCCATCAGATTCTTTAAGGCAGTATTTTGTGCCTGTCTCATGGGTTAAGTCCTGTTGATGTATTATAAAAAGAATTTATGTAGTATGCAATGCAAACACTAAAAGTCACCAACCCGTAGAAAATCGGCACAACCTTCCTCAGCAGCTTGAAGTACTGCATACTCTAAACTGCCACTGAACTGTCTCAAGTCATTAAAATCAATTCCTCTCAACTTGGCACCCCTGAGGGAAAAGGTTAATAGCAATCAATATTTGAATAGTATTGGGCATACTAAGTACGCATAAGCACAATACTAAATCATTATTGAGGGTGCGAGCTGGAGCGAGGGTGGCTATATTGATTGGGAAGAAATGCTTAAGATTAATAGGGGTGGGGCTAAGTTAGTCAGATACAGCAGAATACTTGGAGATATCGATTTCAGATAGCAGAATACTGAAAGGTATTATAATACGTACGTAGTAGAACACTAAGAAATAAGAGAACAGAAAAGATTGAGCCTAGATAGTGGATGTATATGGTATTGATTAGGGAGTGGAAGTGGTTTAACCAGTGCTATGGGTGATGTTGATGACATAGGTCTTGTTATCGCAGATGATGATGAATGGGTCTGAGGACATGAGGGCATTTTTTGTTACTTTATCGTCTTTGGTTATTTGTTGTAGGTTTGGACTGAAGATGTTGACAAGCGTTTGGGTGTTTGCTGATTGTAGCCACAGTTTAGCAGATTGGTGTTGCTTGTATGTGTCTAGTCGCTGTGACATGGTACACTTGGTACAACGACCAAATCCGGGGGAGGATAATTCCACCTTGCTGTTGCGGGCAATGCAAGATCTCAGTGTGGGACACAAATAACCTGTTGGGTATGCAGTTGCTTCGGTGGCTCTTCATTAACTTCGTCTATTCTGGTGATAATTTGACAGCAGACCCTTCTTCTGGCATGGTTAGGTATTCGTCTTGTCAGAAGATACGAATCATAAAACCATAGTAAAAATTCTGTACTAGCTTTAGTACCAAATGTCATCCTCTCATGGGGTGAGTCTAGCGGTGCCTGTGGCATCAGCAGTTGTAACATCTTGTTCCCAGAAACTGTGATTGGATCTTCCAGTGCTCCATCCGTCATTGCCTAGCTGGGCTTCACTCTGCTGCTCTTCATTCGAATCCGTTGTCTAATTAGGTCTACTGCGCTCACGCTCCAGCCACCGTTGTTTGGCCTCAACAGACTCCATTCGCTGGCTGACACTGTCAGTACTGGGTATGCTCTGATCCTCTAAAGTTTCCTCTCTCTCTCTCTGTGGAGCAGTTTCATCACCTCTCCTCAGCCTACTAATTTTAATAAGGTACATACCTAAATGCCCATTTACCTACCTGCTGGTATCCTTGTACCCAGGATTTCCTCACCCAGATATATTTCACAGCCACGAAGAAAAATTTGGGAGAAAAATCGGGGAGTGTACACCTCCCTGATTTTTCTCTACTGTAACAGCTGTGAGATAAAATCTGGGTGATTGAGTACACGACTATCTCCTGGCAGGTATCTATCAGTCATTAGGCAGGCATACTTCAAAGGATATAATATAGGTCTAGAAACCATTGAGTAGTGTAAGTGCGGTGAGAATTTAGCCATCAGATAGGAAAATGGGATACGCAAAACAATAAAGTGTCTAGTACTCTAAAATGACTTCATGTACGTATCTGTTCCTCCCCACTGCAGTGTTTAGACAATTGAGGTTCTACTGTATAAGGAAGGTAATCCCTTACTTAACTCAAATGACTTGAACTTACTTTTGCAATAAAAGCTCAACTATGCGATCTTTTCCACTGACAATAGCATAACGTAGTGGAGTGCAATGTATGTTATCTTCCTCATTAATAACACTGTTGCAGTTTGGTTGTAAAAGTAGTTTTTCCACAATATCGGGAAATCCTTCCTTTGCAGCTATGTGAATTGGAGTCATCCCATCTTTTCTTACAGCAAGGATAGAGGCTTTGTTGTTAAGCAGCTCAGTGACGGCCCTAAGTTATAAAACACAACAGGATTTGTTTAAATTAAGTACATTAAACCTACATGTACTACTTGCACATACTTAGTGCCACCACATTGGACAGCAAGATGCAGAGGAGTTTCACCTTCTCTATTTGAAGCATCCACTTTCACAGTCTTCTTAAACCACCACTGAGTAAAATAATAAATGCACATCTCAAATTTCAGAATGATCCAATTACAGAATACCATATACCTCGAGTGGTTTTGCTTTAAGCAGTATTGCAACTATTTCTTCATATCCCAAACTTGCAGCAACATGAAGTGGAGTGTTTCCGTCAGGGTCCACAGAGCAACAATATTTGGTTCCAGTGTGAGTAGTTACATCCTGTTAGGCAAAGTAGGTAATACTATAGTATATTACAGGATATGACCTGAACTCGTTGAGAACTGACCTGCACAAATTTAATTTGTTTATCCCAAACAGCACAAAGAACAGCAGCTTCAATGGTTTTTTCACTGCTCATTCTCTCTAGGAACTGTATACTTAATTCTCTTACACTGGCACATCTTTTAATGTATAGTGTGTGTACATGCAAAAACAAAATGAATATACAGAGTAATGATCACCACACTAGAGGCATTGCAAAATACACAAACGTATTAGTACCATATTAAAGACTATTCTACGACTTTAGACCAACCTTTGCAACAAAAATTTGGCCATATCATTTTTTCCCTTTTCAATTGCATAGTACAATGGAGTGCGTGAATGACGATCCTTACTGTTCAGGATATCTATTGCCAAATCTTTTGCTTTATTGAGGAGAAGGTGAGCAACGATCTGGTGGCCAGCCTGGGCAGCAATATGCAAGGGTGTCAAACCTCTTGGACATGCAGTCCTTGCATTGATGTCAATTCCCTCCACATCAAGTAGTTTAACAACAATTTTGTCGTAACCATTCTGACATGCTGTGTGAAGAGGGGTGTGCCCTGTGTCATTATCAAGTTTATTAACATCAATTTTCGGCCTGTGTTGAAGTAAGATATTGGTAGCTTCAATTCTACACACGCTGCAGGCGAGACTGAGTGGGGATGAAACTTTATGATGAACATCAGGGTCTAGAAGAGATAAAGATCATAATTTTATTAGAATAGCTAGTTTAACAACATTTTTGTCAAAACCATTCTGACATGCTGTGTGAAGAGGGGTGTACCCTGTGTCATTATCAAGTTTATTAACATCAATTTTCTGCCTGTGTTGAAGTAAGATATTGGTAGCTTCAATTTTACGCATGCTGCAGGCGAGACTGAGTGGGGATGAGACTTTATGATGAACATCAGGGTCTAGAAGAGATAAAGATCATAATTTTATTAGAATAGCTAGCTGTTATTTTCTCAATATTCTAGCAAATTTCGTCCCAGTTCTTGTATGCAAATGTTATTATTGTTGATTATTCTCTTATAACGCATGCGCGAGATAATTGCAAGCATATATGAAATAGGGCCAGTAAACGTGTCCGTGAACCGTCTTAGTCACATGTCCAGGAGCAGTATTCAGACAGTATACAAATAACAATAATCGGAAGAATTACAAACCAGACTTTCTGCTGGAGTGGAGTCAGGCGTACCAGAAGAAACTGTAATTTTCTATGATTATAGCTACTGTAGCTATCTTACCATAAAAATTCGGAAGCGCCTCTCTCCTGGCAGTAACTGTGAGCTGCTCGATTTTCAATCGCAGATGTGGCCTTCTAGGCTTTTCAGTGGCAAACGGGATCGAAATTTAGAACTACCGATCACTGCTTGCTTTATAGCCTATAAGGGTAACTAGCTCTGTGTATACAAATATGGTAATGGCACCAAAGATGGTTTCCAGGAAGGTCAGACTCTGCTATTAAATGCACTCCTTGCTAGGGTTGGGGGAATTATATGCAGACATAATTTTGAGGATAACAGGAGTGTGCTAGCATTGTGGTAATATTAGGTGTAGCAGGTTCATGTGCACAGAGTTAGCTGACTAGAGGCTATAACATGTTTCTACCACACCTATGTAGCTGTTCACAGATACACAGCATTTATATACAAATTTCAGGTTCTCTTTCATGTATACTTAAATATGCCAAGGATTTGGATTGGGTAGATTATGCTCAAAGCTTTACCTGCTCCTATTCCTATAATTTTATCCAATTATTCCCAAGCTGCTGGTTAATTTACGTATTTCTGAGCTATTGCCTATTTAATATCTTTGTATTACTCTTGAGCTACTGCTGGCAATCTCATAATCAAGTCTGATCACAGGACTGAGCTGACTTCAAGGACAAATTCTTACATTTAACTGCTGGCTATATACGTACGTAGCTACGAGCGTCTGGGGAGCAAAATTTGCTCAAAAGTGATGCATGTAATGCTAACATCCAGTCTAAGAAGTACAGATGAACAGTTTTGCATAACACTCCCTATGTACGTAGTTAATGCTCAATATATTGGCACCAAAAATGGGGTTCTTGGAATCACCCAAGTGAAGGGGTGGAGTTTAGTATGAGGTTTGTGGAGGTCCCTGTAGAGGTGGTCAATGGTACTCATGCTGATCACTCTTTGCATCCATGTGGCTTGAATTTGCTTGATCTACGGGCCTAGTAGCCGACATAACCACTATACACTGGCCATGTATCCAAGAAATATAATGGCCATGAGCTTAGCTGAATGCTCTTGTGAGTAGCTCTGCAACTTAAGGGAGGTTTAATTGCAAGCAGCAGAATACACAAGCAGTGCAACAGATGTCTCTCAAGATCCATGATCCATGTACTTCGAAAGTCATGCAATTAATGTACAGTTACCATAGACTTGGGTTAACAAGCGTTAACATTACGGTAAGGCCACACCCATCATTATGGAAATTTGGTGAGCGTCAGTGCTGCTGTAATAGTAAACGACCATTCATTATGAGTATATATGCCATTCGTAGTCCTCATGTTTACAAGAATGTCTGGGTCTTGTGAGATTCTTAGAAGTCGCCCAAGGGGCCTGGAAATCGATGCAACTGCTCCACGGGCCGAGCGTCTAAGAAATTCAATGGCCACGAGCTTAGCAAAGTACTCTCGTGTGTAAATCTTTAACTCCTGGAAGGTTTAATTCAGTAGCAGAGTAAGCAAGCAGTGCAACAGATGCCTCTCAAGAGCAACAATCAATGGACCCACACTTAGGAAGCCATGCAATGTACAGTTACTGTATATGCACTTAATAAATTGTATATAGTTTGGAGCAAGAAAATTACATGCGCTTATTAAAAATGTGCGCTTATTTAGAAGATGGACTTATTAACTTGAGTATACGGTATCATATATGCACTGTATAAACTGTAGTTAAGGAATTTATTCAGGAGATGTGATTAGTCATGTAGACAAAAATTACATCTGATTCATGCTTTACTATGCAAATGTAGTCTACTGGCACTGCTGCATCAATATGTACATACACTTGCTATAAGTTCAGTTACTTATGCATAAGACAGCCGAACAAAATTTAAGATCGTTTGCTTTAGTGCTGTATTTAGATTGGCCTGACATGTTTTTGAGCACATACTAGTCTATCCTCAGATGAAAAGTGCCTGGCTGGTTTGAAGGTGAATTTATTATTTTATGGCTTCCTAAGCTGCTAATACCATACAAGCAAGTACCTATTACAGCTCCACGAGGCATATTGTGCTGGAGTCTAGGTTCCTAAAAATTGGGGAGTAAGTCCCTAATTTTCTCCACGGCAAGATAAAGATAAAATCTGGGTGATGAAGGCTTGGGTTCGACGCTAACAGAGGCCATCCTGGGTGGCCGACAATGCTTTCATACAAAATGATATCTCTATTGAACTTCATTGCCATCTAAATAAGTTCCTTGATCTCCCCATTCCTTAAAGTCGGTGTCATTCATTTTTCACAAGTTACAAGACTAGTACTGTCATATGCATATCAAGTAAACACAGGTGTGTATATATCTCCTTTTGTCTTTTTCACCAGCCACACGTGCACAAAGCGCGTGCTCAGCTGGTACTAAGAGTGCTGTACGTTCCTGCATCTGTTTGTCTATTCGTCCGCACTTATCACGTGCGCCAAATTATGTCATTACATTATTATGTCACTATAGCCACGGGTACAGTGAAAGCTAATGGACGCTTGCAGGCTTAGTAAGCTACGTAGCTTAGTTTAAAGCTTAGTGATGATAGTTATCAATTATACTTTGTTTTAGCAAGTTGTGGCAGCTAACTGGAGGTGCTCTACGAAATTGCTGAGTCGGCACTTTTGCAGGAAGCTGTGCAAGCCGATGTGTTCCACAGCTGCATTTGGACTGACCTGTTGCTGAGTAAACCTTCAGTTGGATGATTCATGTCAATTACCCAGTTGGTTTTTGTCTGAACATCAGAGTGCCGAGACACAGTGTTAACGTCGTACATTGGTATGGTATTTAGGCTTACATCATTGAAAATTTATGTCATAATAGCGTGCATATCACATGCACATACGTACATGCAAGGGGGAGAACCCAAGATCTGGGCACGAGCGACTATGAGCAATTTCGACAGTACGTACTTGCATGCTAGTGTAAAGATGGACAGTGATTCGAGTGCTATCAGCATAGATAAAAGAGAGATCAAACAAAGTGTGCAGTCAGCACAGGCTAGGAGGCAGAGTGAGAGATTGTTGAGGCAAAAAGAGAGAGAGCAACAACTGAGACAACAAGAGGCCCCAGAACGGTGGTAACAATGACTCCAGGCTAGGGTGAGAGAGGTATCGACTTACGTACAGTGCAATATGAAAGGCCTGAACAGCGACAGCGGTGTCTACAGACTAGATGAGATAGTGAGCGGCTGAGAAGGAAAACAGGGAACAGCATCAGCAACGTCTAGACACTCACTGCAGACAGGATACGGGAAGCTTAGCCAAGTTAAGTCAGATCTCCGAATCTCTCTTGAATACTGCCACATATGCAACCACGTAATGTTTACTGACAAGGCAAAGACTGTGAATTGTACCAGTTTGATTGAAGCCTGCCCCTCGGAGATTCCAAATAAACCTAGAAAATTCATACCCTGCTCCAAATGTCACACATAAGTAAATTACTAAGGGGTATCATGGGATACAAGGGGCGAGCGTGAGCTTGGATGAGTGAAAGTGAAGTGATTTGTGTCCGTAGCTTCAGCCATTTCATCAGATACCATTAGCCTCGTACGAGGCTACAGATACTCTAAGTTGTCGCAGTTCTCGGCGACGCTCCAGCCGCCCCTCCCTAGCTTCTGCCAACTCACCAGATACCCTAAGCCGTTGCAGTTCTCGGTGACGCTCCAGCTTTCTCAATATTACTTTCGGCCTCATGCATTCAGTCGCAGCGCGTGCATGCAGGTGAAATAGGAAAGTCAGCATATTTGCGGTATGGGGCAGCCCCGGTCCACCCGTCGTCCGTCCACGACAAAAATTGGCAACTGACTACACTAAAGGGCTCGCTCACGCTCGCCAATGAAAAAACAGTGGCCATCCTGGGCAGCTGACAATGGTTTGGCACTACCTACTAAACTTGCTTCATTGTCATCTGATGAAGTATAAATAATTTCCTTGATCTCCCCATTTCTTAACTTGACATATATTACTCCATACAATGTCGTGCCGAGACATATCAAGTTTTTTTACTTGCTAGATATGAAATATTAACCTTGTTACTTTTCTCACACATGGCAATTGAGTCATACTTAACAGAGCACACTCTCTTATAAGTATAGGATAGACTACACCCACGAGTGGGTGTGGTCTATCTGACTTATACCACATTGCGCATGTGCACAATCAGCGCCGCGTAGCAACGCCTTGCCTCTAGCGGTAAGCATAAAAGTGTGGGTTATGAGCCAATACTTTTCAGCCAATCACTTTTATTATAGATGATGTAATGTGGTATAATGACCATTACCTGTTCCACTCAAGAATGCCAACCATACTTCGTACAACACTGTGCTGAGACATTCAGAGACTAACTTGTTACCGTATTTTAAAAGAGATAATTATTTCTCAAAAAAGTGGCAATTCATTTTGTAACCACTTACATCTCCACATATTAAATGTAATCAAGACATACGGTACATAGATGAAGACTAACCGGCTCCTTGCTCTAAAAGTAGCTTCATCATTGCGAATTGGTTTTCCTTAATGGCATAATGCAGTGCAGTGTAGCCATTAGTAGGATCCTGACGGTTCAGCAGATCTGTTCCATGGTTTCTAATTAGTTGTTCCAATTTTTTACGATTCCCTTCTGCCTTCAAATTGCGAATACTCTCAAAAAACTGCAGAAACATAAAAGTTAATATAGTCATGTAGCACAATCAGTAAACAGATAACCAATTTCGAATACACAGTAAACAATTTATTGACTGAGGAAATTAGTTAATTTCCAAAGTTATACTACTTTTCAAGGGTAAAATTGATTATATGGGTGTAACACTAGGTTATAAGTTGTGGAACAACAGCGATAACTACATACACTGAGTTTAATTTTCAATAATGAACAGAGTGGATCAAGAAACTGGCACACTTTTTTCAAAGGTATTGTCTGGAACTTGACTGGCAATAAGTCTAGCAATGTAAATACTACTCAACAGTCAAACAAAATTATTGTTCATTCTCTCTGCGTCAATTACCAATGTCAGGATATATCACTGCAAAACATATTGCTTTGAGTACTTAGGCAAAGTAGTTACCTGAATTTCAGATGCCTGAATTTGTATGTAGAAGTTAGGGCTTAAAGTAGGTAAATTATTGCTTACTACTGAATTAAAATTCCATAGTAAGAAACAAGTTCATATATAAAAATCAGCTGGAGCAGTTCTAGTTTGACATCCTGAGTTATCCGAGCCAATGGTCAGCAACAGGTATAAAGGCCTTGATAAATACAGCTACGGAGGAGGTTGGGCTTAATAGGTTGCATATACAGAGCAAAGTTATTGACCCAGCAATTTCATTGTGTGCTTCCAGTTAGCTGCATTATCATTGTTACCTACCACTGCTTCGTCATCTAGGCAACACAAAACTAACTTAACTTGACGTAATGACTTAGCACATTCCTGAGAGCATACTTACACCCAGCATAATCACTCATAACATGCCCTGTCAGGATGTTGTTGATTTATAACCACTCAGCCCTCAGGCCTCACCCTTATTAACTTTGTCATGAGTGGTTCCTAAGTATTAGTTATAACACACCCAGGAGGGAGGGCCTGAGGGCTGAGTGGTTATAAATCAACAACATCCTGGCAGGGTATGTTACGAGTGATTTACTTGCATGATCATGCTAGGTGTGTGAATTCTTGCTAAGTATGCATGCCATGTTAAATTAGTTTTGTGCTGCCTACAAAATCCCTCCTGGGTGTATTATACCTATTACCTAGGAATCACTTATTGATAAAGGTTATGGGGTCTGTGTCTACTGTCAAATCCCACTAAGATGATAAGACAAAAGGCTAGGTGTACACGTGCTTATAAATTACAAGGGATGCGATGTAGACGTATATGTATGTACTTGTCATAAACAAATGCCTTGCATTTTCCTGAGAGGTTGGTGGCCTTCTGTTGTTGTTTTTTTGATATACCAAAATTGCAATTTGCAGATTTGTAGACTATAATTGCTACCCCAGCAAATTCACTTTTCTGGGTATAGCTACAAGAACCAGATTCGCCAGCAAGGTTCCAAGTGGCTATATGCATGTGAATACAGTAACGCATATTCTAAATTTGCTGACAAAGCAAAATTAATCTGCTTTTCAGTTTGCTATGCAGTAATGCACATTACAAAGAGTAAAGCAAACAGTCCCCTTAAACAACCACTTTCATATGTGCGTGTTAGAAGATGTAGGCAGAAGGGGGGAGGGGTGACTTGTGAGCTCTGGATGTGGTACATAGTTTACCCCCTCACCCCTCCACCACATCATACTTCTATTTTCTTTACATGCTTATGATAACAAGGACAGCCAACACACCTGGTCTGTCATGCTGAGAATCCTGCCTGGCTTTAGAGATCAAGTTGGTTTGAGGGATCACCAACAGGACATTGAGTCCGAAAAATACGTACTCCAGTAGCAACAACTAGAACTTGCCAAGCTGAATACTCCACTAGAACCCGCCAAGCTGCCACTAAGCCTGCTTTAGCATTGTTTTGACTCTCGGAAATCTCATTGTGACTGCTTTTCTGACATTTGTATAGCCTTCCTTCACTTCACTATATATCTTCGCAAGTTGAAAACGAATTTGCAGATTTTGCTTTGTCACAAAATTTGCAAATGTGCATTTTTGCATTGCAAATTGAAAGCAGATTTGCAAAATTTTGCCTTGTCAGAAGATTTGAAAATGTGCATTTCTGCAAATTTTAAAAAATCTGCCTTGTCAGTTATTGCAAATTGCTTTGTCTGGAATGTCTATTATGCACATGATAAAGGTATTACGTCAAATTGAAGCAGCGGCTGGGAAACAAAGCAGACGACGGGATCAGAAACAATAACATCCCTAACAGTGGCTTTAAATTAGGTATAAAGAAGGGGTAATTTGTTGGCAAATTTACAAATTCACAATTCTGCATTTCATGCAAATAGTTATTTGAAACTCTTGGATCCGTGCTGAATCTTGTAGCTACCTGTATCTTGTAGATGCCATTTTGAATACGTGCCTTGATGGGGTCCCATAATAATAATATGATGACCGAATCTGGTACCTAATGACTGAATATTGATACAGCTGTAGCTATGGCAGCAAGCAAAACTCCCTGCTTAAACTATTTCTGGTGGTCACAGGGCAATGAGAAAAAAGTTGGCATACTGCAATTCAGAGGAGATTGCTAGCTTGTTCCCAGTCCGCAACACAGTTTTCGTGGATTGGAAATGAGGCTAGTGCTATCATGTTTGCACATGCACTGTACAGTACAGAACACATTCAATCACAATAATCTTTGTAAAGGTATGGCCATGGAGGATAATCGATTGGACCTACAACTTCTAGTGGCTGTATCCCCAAGCTGGAAAAGAACACATACACAGACATGTTTTTGACATATATGTAGTCTCATAAACTCTGCATGGCTGGCTGCATATATATATGCAGGGGACGAAAATGATTTGTCACTGGTGTGGTCCTCGAAGGAGTATAGCCTACTAGCTACAGTTATATTATAATATTATAATATATGGAGCTACATCTATGGTAATGACAGTCACTTTACTTGATAATATTACTAGCTATAGTTGAAGGATCAACAAGAGCCTTCTGCACAATAATTATTTGCATAGCTATTTAATAGTATAATACCTCTTCGTTGACAACCTGATCTTCATCGCGCTCAGGGGGCGATGGGTGACCAGCTTCAGTTTTTGAGCTCATTTTTACATTCGGAATTGTGCAATGTCTGAGACCATTGTTGCCTTTATAGCTTGCTACCAGCTATCCGCTTTCACTGGCTGCGCCCATGGTACTTTCCCTGGGATTTCCCATAGCCCAACGCTAACTGGAACTGACACAATCACGTAGTTCCAGTATTTGTCAGCTATGCGTTATCACTTCCAATCGGCTACGTAGCTCGTGCAGCATAAATACCGTTGCGTGCAGTAATTATTCCCTAATTCATGTGCTATCATTATCACTATGTGGCAAAAGGATATTTAATTACTAACATTAGTAATTAGGGGCCTAAGTATCCTTGGTTGTAGCTACGTCAGTACGGTAAGAAAAAACGAAACATGCACATAATTATCTCTACTTGTACAGAGGCTACACAAACTCTACTAACCTGGGAGCTGTAGTAAGCCTTCCTTAGTAAAAGTATGTGGTGAACTTGTCGACGCTTCCTGCGCTCTAAGTTCGAAGACGGAACCCATTTAAGTATCAGAGAGGATATTTTGACCACGTGCTTTGTGGGGGCTACATAAACATAAAATGTACTATAGTTTTATTTTGGCCATAACTCCTCACAGAAACTGAAAGTAGAGGAGCTTCACATATAGCTATTTTCTTAGTTTTCACCCTAGGATCACAATAGTATAAATTTCACTCCGTAACCCATATTACACCCCCTTCTTATTTTTATCTGGCAGTGTATCTATGGTTGACCGCTCTGCCAATTAGTGTAAGTACAGCGGGTGAGCAGACTGTGTACAGCAGATATTTTCACGAGCTAGCTATCGTGAGAATAAAAACTAACCCAGAACCATGTTTATAGCAATGCTCCTGGAGAAGCTCCGAAAAAGTGACTGGTCTTTCAGAGATTGATGTCTCTATCTGCAACATATTTTATTTTCAAGAATCAGCCATGGTTGCTATGGGAGAGCGGAGAGACAGGCTGTGCTATTCGAAAATCACATGAACATCACTCGATTGTTCTGTCTGTCGTATCTCTACTCATACAGAGGCTGCACAAACTCTGGAGCTATAGCAAGCCTTCCTTGTGTGGTAGACGTGTCCAGATCTCTGACTCTTTGTGCACCACAAGTTTAAAGATGGCACTCCTGTAACTGCCAGAGACGCCATTTTGAGCATGTGCCTTGAGGGGTCCCCATATAAATTGTGTATAGTTTTGTTTGGACCGTAACTCCTTAAAGTAGAGATGCATTTTTGTAGGTTTGACCTAAGGATTACAAATTTTGATCCTCTCTGACCCCTCCTTTATACCAAACGTGGTAGACGTGTCCAGATCTCTGACTCTTTGTGCACCACAAGTTTAAAGATGGCACTCATGTAACTGCCAGAGACGCCATTTTGAGCATGTGCCTTGAGGGGGCCCCATATAAATTGTGTATAGTTTTGTTTGGACCGTAACTCTAGAGATGCCTGACATGCATTTTTGTAGGTTTGACCTAAGGATTACATGGTATAAATTTTGATCCTCTCTGACCCCTCCTTTATACCAAACATTATGTACTTATATTACACCCCCTTCTCATTGCTCGTTGGGTAAGGGAGGTACATATGGCTAGAAATCAATTTCCATAACTTCCACTGACATAGGAAAATATGATAGGATGCTTTCATTCCTTTTCTTCAGGATGTCAAGATGATCTTTTTATGGCTTCCTCCAAAATGCCCTGGTCTTCAAAAGATCATCTGGTACTATCCAGATGGCCAGCTGTAAGTGACCCTGTTGAACTAGTGGGTGTCCCCCTATTTGCTCCCAGCAGTACTCTTGGTTCCTCCATTGGTATCAGTGCTTGAAATTTCAATTAGCATTTCTATGAGAATTAAAAATCAGGGCTGGAGCTACCTCTTCCACTGTTTGATCTTGATCCGACAACATCCCAGGGGGTGAGGCAATTCCAGCTATGCATTAGCACATTTTATCACTACTGCTTGAGGGTCTGGATGCCGACTAAATACCGCTGGAGTTGAGTATTGCGTGCCTGGCTGCATGTCTAATAAACGCCAATGCTCCTCTAGTACTTGTTTTTCAATTTCCAGTCACTGGAGTCTTCTCTCCCCGTCTAAGGCCCACCCATACTTTCTCCTCCACAGGAAGCTCCGCATTCCTTCCTTCACACTACAAAAACATGAGGATTTTTTAACCCAGTTTGGTTACATCTGTTTCAATTCAAGGGTAATCTCATATACATGTACGTAGTTGCAGGAGTAACATGTGCACGGTGTTGACTAGTGCATGCACAGGTCAGCACATAAGACATGTATATTTCCATGTCTGATTTTCGTTTCTGTTTTCTGTTTCCGTTCCAGAGTTCTTTTCCAGGTTTTCCATTTGCCCGCCCCAAAGGGAAAGTACATGTCAGTGGCTATCAGATCATGCTTACTGATAGGCTAAAGAAAGTCTGCCACTTTGTTATTCCATCAACTACAAATTATGGGCATCAGATAAATTGATTACCAGACGTTTACTCACCAAAATACTCCCTTGCAGATACCATGTAAAGCCAGAAAGCTAGCTAGTAGCTACATAAGAGAACCCAGTCATAAGTGATTAATGAGCTCAGAATCTTTGATCTTTTGAATGGTGGGAAGTAGTTTACTAAAACACCCAGGGCCTAAAATTAGGGCTAGTAGCAGCCAAAAAGCTAGTAGTTTTTCCAATTTGGCTAGTAGTAGGACTCAATTGGGCTAGTAGTCATAAGGTTTAATACAAAAGCTTACAGTAGAAAAACTGATGACATGGCCTAGATTTCTGCATTTGAAATCATTACTACAACCACTCCTACTATCCCTTACTATACAATAAACCCCAATTACTGCTGGATGCCTGACCTTGAGAATCAGGGAATGGTGCACTGTTGTGCAAAACACGAAATACATTTTAATCAAAATTTAATTAATTAACATAATTATGTTTTCATCCTACAACTTGCATACACACATAATAGTACATGTAAGTAGCCTCTTCCCCAGGTACTCCCGTTGCATATGTTTTAGATCTGGGGTCTGGGAATGAAGATAAAGGAGAAATGTTTACACTGCCCTTGTGTTATTTTTTGGCATACATTTCCATACTTGATTACATCTAACTGTCAGGCTAAACGGTTGCACTGGATACAAACAACATACATGTAGGCTTACCTACCCAAACTTTCATTTCACAGTTAATTGCTGCTACAAAATATAAGCCTAGGATAGGAGTAGTTGAAAACAGAAACTGAGGCTGGTAGTAGCCTTATTGATTATCAGTCTCTCCCTTCCCACACTAGCAAGCTGGGAAGGAAAGACTGGGAATAAGGCTTAGGCTCATAGGCCAGCCTGCATGATTGAGTGTTGGCCACATCTATAGCTCACAATTGCATAACCAAATGTGATATTCAGCCTATAACTGCTATCGACCATTTTCTTTCTTTCTGCAAGAATTGCTCAAGATGTGTGCAATTTAGTAGACATCTGCAGCGACTGCATTAGAATCCCACAATACGTCTGGTGTGCAGATGTGGTAAGTTAAGTGTGTAGGTATAATTCATGATGGGTAACATAACAGTGAAACTGACCATTATCTCTCAATTCCTAAAAACAGATCAGTTCCAGAAGTGATAATTATCATAGCTTGGATCTTTGGGTCTGTTAATCTCAGCAGCCATACAATATCAGTTTCAGTATAGATTAGACGCCATGCAAGAACAGATTTTTATGAGGATTTGACAATCACAGCAGGTTACAGAATATTACCAAGGTTTTTAGGAATCCTTCTCGTGGGGTCTTTGTTAATTAGTGTTGGAAGTGTTCTAGGTAAGTCGTGCATGCAGAAGTAGCTAAGCCTATGGCCGTAGACCTTGCTATTAAACTCACCAAAAATCTACTTGCCCTGCACGCATAGCGTTAATGTGGTTGCCTGTGGAGTCTTAGTGCATCCAAAATACAAGTAAGATTATCCATGCACAAGTACATGTAGCTACAATAGTTGCCATTTTTATGTGGTAGGATCAATTAAAGCTCAAAGGTTACATGGGATGGGCATTGACGCCAATTCTTGGGGGGGCTCAGCCCCCTAACCTTTGCGATTGGGGGGAGGACTAAATTAAGCCCCCATAGGTCCCGTGCTTCTGCCGCCCTTGCCATTACCCCTACATCCACATTGGGTGGTCACAGCATATCTTGGTAATGAAGCAAGCTAGAAGTTGAAGGTTGTTGGGAGTGTTTTCGGCGCTTTTAGCTAGCGTTTTTCTTCAAAGCCGTGATGGTAGCTAGCCATTGTAATACCACGTATTGTACTAAATGGCCATTCTACCAAGCTCTGTACCAAGGATCTTGATGTTCAAACTCTGTTTGTATCATGCTCTACTTCAGTAATCAGAGCTAGCTAGATCACATCGATATCCTGGACCACTACACACTAGAAAAAGTATTTCATTGGCTGATTACTGCCCTCTCCAATTAAGCTGGATAGCGCAGTACTTATTGGATTAGGAAATAATGTGTGAATATCCAGGAAGTACCAGTAAAGAGCAACCGGATGTCCTGGTAGCTATAAAAGCTCTGATATTTTAGCTATTAAATCTATGTACTTGGTAGAGTATTTACACCCCCCTTAAATCTTTATACTTGGCAGAGTATACGTATTTACCCCCCCCCCCCTTAAAATAATCTTTACACTTGGCAGTGTATAAATACACTAGCTCAGATTCGATCCCCACACTGCAAGATTACTTGCCTCGGGCTAAGGCATTAAATTTTTTGAGTTATTACAATGCATGATTGTCACCTCAACATACACAATTACACAGGGTGTAAATTATACTGATGGATTTTCACTGACCAGCACAGCCATAATCTGCCATGCCAGTTAGTGAAAAGACCAGCTGGAGGGTATTCCAATGGTGGATGGCTAGTTCGTTAACTTACTGTAGCTACGTACTACCCAATTGCAATTGGATAGAAAAATAATTATGCTGAAGGTATTACACCCCAAAGAGGTTACCATGCAGCAGCCATCAGTGAGGCAGTCTAATTAGTATAATTATGTGACTTTGTATTCTTATAGTCTGGAGAATGATTTTTATAAAGTTAGAGAAGCTACAATTTCACTCTATATTAACCTGCACCCGAGAGAGCGAAGAACGGGTACACTTGCGAGGGGTTGGCTCGCGAGACTCAACCTACTGAGAAAAGTTCCGCGAGTTTGTTCACTTTTCCTGAAGAGGGAAAACATTCACTGTACGGTAGGTCTTACCGAAGACAACCGTCATCCTTTTCAGCTAGCCGCTTGCCATAAATTTAGTATAGCTGTAGCTGTTCTAATTGGCTGCCAAGTACGTACAGGAGGGGTAGGACATTATTAGTGCCTGTGGCTGCAAGTTTTATGGGTAATGTTGGTATTGAGTAATTTATTCTGTTAAGATTACCCCTAATCACTCACAACCCTTATGCCACTCACTCACTGAAAATTTAATCTGCATTAGCCTTAATTGTTCCGGATCCCAGGGGAGTGTGGCCTGTAGTCTCAGGTAGCTATACCCAGACCCGTCGGAAAGGGCCTGGGTACCCGAGACTAGGTTCGAGGCTAGTACTGCATGAACATGTTGCCAAGCAGTTGTTAATTTTTTTACAATGCTTTTAAAACAGCGAAAGAAAAAATCTTCTAGCAGTTTACAAATCCAAACATGCATGTGCAGTGTACATTAAGCAATTCAGCAATAATAAATGAAGTTATCAAAATTGACTAATGCTGACCCCAAATCATTTCAGTATAGGAGATCACCTTAGGTTGCTACCCTTAGGGTTCAGGTCTGGTATAACTTAATCTGTGTTGCAGTCAAAGCTATATATATTGGGGTTGTAGACAAACAGCTTTGGAAGTAGGAAGTGGTACTACCCTTGTGTCATGAGATTTTAGTACAAGGTTACATACTTTGAAAAGTACGGATTTGGCATGGAAGTAATACACACAAGTACCGGAAATACCTCATTGGGCTAGTGGCTCTTCTTCTGGCTAGAAAGATAGGCTCTGCAAATTTGCTAGTTGGCCCCTCCCTACCCATACGGCATATCTAACTCATTTCACCCCACTCCTTTATCAAACAATAATTATATAATCACAGTTTCTACAGCTGCAGACTTCGCTGAACTAAAACAGTGTGCTATTACAAACAGTATTCTCTATAGGGCTAGGGGTTCATGTAGCTAGCTAAACTGTTAGCTACTAATATCAATAGTATGACATTGTGCAAGGTATAATTATAGAAACTAATGCCTGTACAGTTTATAAACACTCTGTAACAATTTTAGGGCAATACAAGTTGCATGTGTCACTACTAGAAATGCTGTTAACATAAAGTAGTTAATTAAACAAAAAAATTGACTGTAAGGCTCCTGTGCCCCTCTCCAGCCCGACCACAGCCAATTGGCCTGATCTTGAGACGGTGGACTCCAGTATCCAAATCTGTCAACACCACTGGACTGGAACCTGTACATAGCAGAAAATGAGTGTGGAATCATGAATTAGATTATACATGGTAACCCCAATAGCTCCCTGAATTGTGAGGAGCATCATGCTGGCTTTGCTATAGTGCATAGTTGTGTATACTAGGGATATGCAAGTGCAATATGCCTCACTGGGCAGGACGCCATAGTATTTGCATCAGTATAGTGTGCATGTTTAAATCAGCTAAGGAAAAGTAGGTCTCTAAGCTGCATCACAATAATATGGTTCCTTGGAGCAGCCCCCTGGGTAGAAAATGGGGTGCCACTGGGGCTAGGTGGGCCAGGACAGGAGCAGGCTGGTATTTTAGTGAACCAGCCAGTCTAATAATAACTAAACCAGCATACTGTATCAGTGGTTCTGGAGAAGCTACAAAAAAGCAACTGGTCTTGAGGAAAATAACATCCCCTATCTGCAACATATTTCCAAAGTTCAGCTTATGTTACAATTATGGGCCTTAACTTGCACTTGGCATATTTTCAGTAATATGTATTACAACAAGAGCACAGTCAAGTTAACCTAGCTATCAGCTATTTCTACTCTATAATAACAACCCATGGTTATGATCACTAAGTTATTAAATGCATACACCTGCCTTCTATAATTAGAATTCCTAGACCCAATAAAATCATTATGTGAGTTGGATTTGCTAACAGTACTTATATTGTAATTACAACTGCTCACTCCCAGATTTATTTTACACAGTGCAAAAAAACTGTGGAGTTATAAACTAGAATACTAGCTATAGTACGGCAGTTGAACTCACATGTGAAGAATGGCTGACGAACTAGTCTACAGCGAAAACTAGTTGGGGTACCAGTGCTACTAAACTCTACAGTGGCAGAGTTCCCAAGCACAGTAACACGACGGTTGATGGCATACACTGTGCAGAATTCATTGTCACCATGTATCCACACTCCAGAACGGATCACTGCTCTTTCACCACTGACAGTGGCAATCACACGGAGGGTGAAATCACCAACCGCAAGGCCGGTAAATGTGGTATTGCCATTGGCACCTGTGGATGAAAAGAATCAAAGTGGTAGCAGTATTGGTATATAAAATACTACCAGGTTTAGCCTTCTCTGATCAAAGTTTTTAATGGATGGAAACATTGGAAGCAGGCAAAACAGCTCTATCTTTGGACTGCCACGTCGTACAAACATCGCGTTTGCACCATTATGCTGCTAAGGACCTATACGTACAATAGCCATATTGTATCGTCGTGCTGGTAGGTATTTTAGGGCGTCTACAGCCAAAAAATACGAAATTCACTGCTTATGCTACACCACTATCCGTTCTCCATCTATCATCTGACTCAGCACACCAATTCATTACGGGTTTCCCTCCCCCAGAACTTTTCTTTTAAGCTTTTGTGGATCTAAAAGCCACTGAAAGTGAATTCAGAGCATCTAAAATGTCACTACACACACATACATTTGCTGATTGAATTAATAAGTTGATTCTACAGTATATAGCTAGTTCACTTGTTTACTTGTTGCCAAGGGCCTATGAAAAGTAAACTGTGTATGTTGTAAGTAAATGAACAAGTATCAACAAAGTGTAGCTGATTGGACAGTGATAATGAAACACAATGACGTAACATGTGGCCAGGTAAGTATACTGCGCTTGAATCATCATGAGTGAGTGGCCATGAAAGATACGTAATGCATTACTCGTAATATTCAGCCTGAGGCTTGATAACTGAACAATCTTAGTCTATTTTTGCGATCACCTAGCTGTAATGTCACTATAGCATACATGCATGATATTTTAATACTGTAACAGCATGCTTACAATCCTGAGTGATACTGACACTTGGCCCAATCAGATGACAGGTGAGTAGTATATCAGCTTCAGGCCTATTAGTTGCAAACTGAGCATGGAGAATACCACTGCCATCTACTCGTGGAGTGTTGTTAATAAAGACAAGATCAAGTGCTTCTGAGGAGGAAGAATATACTGAGCTAGAGTTATATCATACTATGCGTACCATAGCTTGGCTATATACTTATCATTTGAACATGTGCTCAGTGAAAATCCCTTTAGCTAACTACCTACATGTATGTACAAGGTACATGGCCAATATGTAAAGGACTTGAAAGTAGTTGAGTAGGTAGTGGCTTTCTTTATGAGATAGTAATGGGGTAGTGAAAGTCAGTTCTTAATTGGCTGTTTAGATTCAAGGGAAATGATAAAAACGTTACAGATGGTAAAAATCGTGATTCTTGGGATGTAGAGATCCAGAAAACCATTTCCCATTTTCACCTTTTGTGAAGAACATTTTCAGTTTGTGTGAGTAGCTATTGTGTGTTGTGTGTTGTGATGTGTGTGTTTGCCACTCTCTCAGTGGCCTAGTGGTAAACACCTTGAACTGGCAAGTTTTGAGCCTCAGCCTCGACTTGATCCCTACCAGGTCTCTATCTAGCTCTGTTTGCTTTAGATAGTTGTGTTGTTTCATCTCACTAGTCATGTATATCACTAAACTAAAGCCAAGCAAGGCACATAATACACAGCACTCGCAGTTAATTTTAGTGACTTCAAATAGCAGCAATGGGAGCTACCAAACTACAAAATTAACCTACTTTAGCCTTCATACAGACAAATCTTACCAACCAGGCATGCACAAAGCATGAACATGGTTGGTACTACATCAGCTTTATGTTCCCACGTCTGTTTACCTGTTCATCCGCACTTATCATACATCAATGCATTATTATGCCACTGTAGCCACGAGCACAGCAGAAGCGATCTAGCTTAGTTTTGTGTTGCCTAGATTGTGAGGAAGTGGTAGGCAGCAATGACAATTCTGGCATGTTATGGCTCCCAATTGAAATCACACTGCAAAATTGCTGAGTCAGTACTTTCACTGCAAGGTGAGACTAATGTTGCAGATGAGATAACCTGACCCCAAGATAATAGGTCTACCGTATAGTGGGAAAATTTGGCGAGGACTTTGATTTGGTGGTTTAGCAAATAATCGCCAAATTACATTCTCGCCAATAATAATAATTATAATGCGTATCACCCATGCACATAATTATGCAATCGTGCGAAATGATACCTGATCATGCCGTTGTGCAAGTATTTCAAGAAAGAATGACCTGTACTTCCCACTCCATGTAAGTGTGGTGATTCCTCTCTCCAGGAAGGACGTTGAACACGCAAGCAAAGCAGTGAAGCACACTCTTGGAGCCTGAACAGCAAAAGCTATGTCACGCCTTTGAATCATGAGTGAGTATACAGTGCCAGGCCTGCAGCTTTAGCTAGTGTGTTTGAATGACTGTAATTGCGTCAGTGATTATTATGGTAGCATGGCTGAAAGAAACTGAGAAACAACCAAAAGATAGACAATTTGTCCATTTAGCGACTTGTCAATCTGATACTCCAGTGGTGCTCTTCTGCAATGTTAAGTTAAAACAGTCTTGTTACTGATGAAAACATCCGAGAATGACTGGTAAAGCTCATAAACATTTATGACTACATATATCTAGAGCAGGCCTTTTTTTCCTGTGCCATCCCTACATATGGAGTACTAGCATACTCCATGATGTTATTTTGTTTGTTCTTCTGTTGCTCGTATTGGTGGTTAGGTAGTTGTTTTATGCTTTATTGTAGATACTGACTCTAAGCTCTGGCATGCTCAATAAGAGCCACGCCTAGTATATATCTTCAATTACCTGGTTTAGTGGGCAATACGTTGAGACATTGCACTTGTGTGCAGCATTTTCTTCCGCCTATGGCTCAGCAAAATACTTGTACACACTTGTGCAATATATTATCATATTGCCCACTAACCCAAATTTAAATTATATACATACCTACCCTCTTCTCAAATGGTCATTACTCTACTTATGTCATATAATGTTTACTTAGTTTGCTTGTTTCTGGATTATTAGCCTATGGTAAACATTCTTGTCACTGTAAGATACAGCCCTTTAGGTAAGGTTAGAACCAGTTGCTCCATTACCTGAAACAGTAAATGATACTGTACCCATATTGTTCTCAGTGAAATTGTCCCGGCTCAAAAGAGTGCAAAGAGTGAATGCAATTTGAATTTCCTCATTGCCTACTGCAGTGGTTTGGTTGACAGTCAATCGAATAGTGACAGTCTGTACCTGCAATAGAGTAGATGCAGTAACTTATTTTGGCAAGATATTATTAGTACTCTACATGATTGAAGTTTGGTGGCAGATGCAGCATTGGGTACACAACATCATAATTTAAAACACATAGCTTCAGTGTCAGTCACTGGTTACTAGGACAAAACAGTGTTTAAGTTGGTGCTAAAAGCCAGGGAGAAAAAAAGAGTCTGAATTATCTGCCCCCCCCCCCCCCCCCGAGATTAATCTTGTGACGGCTATGAGATAAAATTTGGGGGGTGGGGACCTGGGAACAAGGCTAAAGATAGGGTCCTTTTGACCCCCAAGAAAAGCAGTACTGATGTTACCACTATGCACTAAAATACCGTACAAAAATGTAAGCATCATTTCCAGGCTCTCCCCTCCCACATGCAAGCAGGAGGGGGGCCTTGTAGATGTTATCATGTGAGTGTACACGTCTCATGTCAGTTGGTGGCTGGGTTTCCTTGGAATGTGCAAAGCGGTCCACTTCAAAGCCCTACACCCACATACTTCTTTGTATAATACAATAGCAGACCGGCAAACAGTTGAGAAAAAAGCTGAAAAGAGTGACTGAAGACTTGTTCAAGCTTCTTGAAGAGTGGAACGGCCGTTCTAGCTGAAAGAAAAAGCCAGCGGGTAAGTATACAGTGCCAGGCCTGCAGCTAGTGCGTTTGTATACTAAGCCTTAATTAGTTTAGTTAGCTAGCAGCATAAATGAGCTATGTAAGAGGCTATGGAGCTTGAAACACTGCCATAGTATACAGACTTAGACTCTTAAAGACTGTAGCTTGCTGGGTAAGGGTGGTATCCATTCGTCAAAAATATAGGGATGGGAATCTGTAAATTATTTTGGTGCCGCTCATACCTTGGTGTTATTTGGGGATTCCATCTTTTTTTTATGACATGTACAAATTATATTACTTAGCCTTGCCGGTATCACAAGCCTTTACTGTGGAGAGTAGAATAATTTGCATTGGATCAGGCCCATGGCCAAGCTACCATGAAAGGTAAAATGCGAGGGTAGGTTGCACGAATGCTAAGGGACCCTGCCAATGTGTTAGAGTGTATCTCATATCATGTATGTGGTAAGATTTACCAGGCACTCCTGTCTTTCCTTTTTTTTCTTCTTGTGGATGGGAAGAGCCTGGTAATGAGGCTAGTAGTCACTATGGCTATAGCAAGGGCTCAAGGCTATACTGGATATCTTCTGATTGTTGCAGAGAGCTGGTGGAAGATTTTGATGGGGAACCTGTGGTGAATCTGTTGTAGATTTTTGCTACGAATTTGCTGCTACTCCTAGACATGGCACCAGCAACTTTATTTCAGAAGAAAAATGTCTGCCAAATTAGCATACCTATAGGGGTAACTGAAAATACACTAACAATATCCTTTATAAATATCTAGGATTGACCGCTCTGCCAAGTATACGTACGGCGGGCGAGCTGACTGTACAGTAAGTACTGCGGGCGAGTAGAGATGCGGATGTAATGAATCGCGACCTGGGTGTGGCACGACGTGTATATTTTCATAAGCTGTCGTGAGAATAAAAACTAACCTGGAACTCTATTTATAGCCATGGCTGCTACGGGAGAGTGGTATGGTAGTTTCACTCCTCTGTTTCCCCTCCTTCACACTAAATACTATACAAGGTATACGCATTGTGCAGATGGGGCCTTGCGCAGTCGCGCAGAGGTATTAGGCTGTGGGATGGTACCCTGAACTTTGGGATTCAGCACACCAGGGGTCTTCAGGTGTAGAGCCGGGCGATGAGTCACCATGGAAGGGGCTACAGACCGTGTCCTCTTTGTGAGACTGCACCGCTTGAGACTTCAGTGTTTAGCCATGTGCTGTGTGAGCACTTTAGAGAGCTGGGGTCTGAGATGCTACATCGACTTGTGGACTTGAATCTGTGTTTCTTAGCCAAATTTAGGAAGTTGTACAGCTATTTTATTACTTAATTATTGTGTATTTTGTTGTGTATGTATTCGTGCTCCTTGTGGGCATTATCGATCAGACTTTGACTTTGACTTTGACGTTTGATAATCAGCATAAAACAACACCCACTAGAACGTTTGGGAGCCGCATCACCCACGCAATTGCTGAACTACACGAATTGGCCTTCAGGAGACAGATGTCTCTGTATACAACACAGTTCCAAGGACCAGTTATGACTGCTACAGGAGAGCAGAGTTGCTTGACACTCACGTTCGTATCACTCACAATCAATCCCGCATTTGTCTGTGTGTGTGTGCAGAGGAGGTCGGCCACGGTTGACCTTTCATAATCAGGTCTCATTAAAATCACATGACATATTCAATCAAAAGGCAATCTTGCATGTGATCGACGCTAATGAGCCGTTAAGTATTGCAAACGCCATAGGGAAAGAATTGAAGATTTCGCCTGTTTTCCCCTGGCCTGTCACTTCGAAAATGAACTTTTAAGGAAGAAACATTATTGCTAGTGTTAAGTTTTGTGTTTTCCCCTGACAACTGTGAGGCCTTTGTTGGCTCTGGGTGCAAACAGTCCGCTGATTCGGTGAGAGCTCGGAATGGCAGGAAGGAGCGACCAGCCACCATCTGGAAAGCGTTTGCGCACCTCGCCGGATGGGTCTTCCCTCATAAACAAATCGTAGATCCCAGTCCGCTTCTCTTCGTCGTCCCAAAAGCTCTCTCTAACGTTTCTCAGCTCAACGCTAAAGCTAGGGATCTGATAGCAATACGCCGATCCAACACCAATTACGTCCAGCGGGCCTTGAAGTCTGTTGTCAGGCATTTTCGATCGAGGTGAGTAGCTCTCAATAGAAGAGCTGCCGTCATGGCTATATCCATCTCGTTCCGTCCCGCTTTGCAACGTTACTCATCTTTTCCCCGCCCCTTTCGGTCACGCGAACTAAAATCAATTATTGTGTAGCTTGTCCGACCTCCTCTGGTGTGTGTGTGTTCGTCCGCAAATATCACGTGCGCTAAGTTATGTCGTTCCGTTACTATGCCACTATAGCCACGAGCGCAGTGGAAGCTACTGGAAGTTTGCAGGTTCAATAGGCCAAGGTACGTCAAGCTAGGTTAGTTTTGTGTTGGATAGACGGCGAAAGAGTGGTAGGTAGTGATGATAATTTTGTTTTGGCAAGTTCTGATAGCTAAGTGGAAGCGCACTACGAAATTGCTGTGTCAGCACTTTTGCTGGAAGCTGCACATAGTGGTCTGGCCAAGCTGATCCATTCTACAGCTGCATTTGGCTTAGACTGACCTGTTGCTGAGCACAACCTTCAGTTGAATGATTTATATCAATTTATAAAAAAAACACCCGGCTGGTTTTTAGATATGAAATATCAGTCTTGTTGTTCTCTGTCTCCTCTCCTCTCCATCTTGGAGTGATTCTGACTGACGCTTAGCTAATTTGGCCTGGGCTTCTCTCTATATCCTCTCCTCTCCATTCAGGGAGTGACTCTAACTGACGCTTAGCCTGGTCTGTCTTTGGTTGTCCCTTGCTTCTTCATCCTCAAAGTCACGTTCCTGAATGCATTCAGGATAACATGCAAGTATATGCATATACTGACATAAACATCTACACTGTAATCCATCTTTTACATATTATTCCACACTGGAAGGTCTGAACTGACAAAGCTAAACACCTGCCTACAAAGGCCACATGCTAGCTACCTTTTCTGGGCCAGAGTGTTTCGCCGCCTTTTCTCCTCCGCCGTTAGTTTCCTTTTGCTGTTTTTGCGTTGTTTCTTCTCGTCTCCTGAACTTGCTGAATCTCTTGGAGTTTAACAGAGCGCTTTCTCTCTCTTCTAAGACCGGACGTACAGATGTACAGAAAAAACCAACTGTTTAACCCCACCTCCGCATACGCAGTGTGGGATCTGGGTGAGGTCTCAATACTACAATGTTGTATGAAGCCGGCCCCAAAATAAACCCATGAATAGCCCCAGAGTAAGCCCATTGTACTGTAAGGCTTCTTAGCAGTATCAGATTACAGTATAAAATACGACCAGCCTGGGCGTGGAGAGACGGGGTACTTCCGTGAGCCAGCAACTAACATGCATAGCAATGCCCCTGGATAAGCTACGAATAAGCAACTGCTGTTTGGGAGATTGATGCCTCCATCTACAACATATATTTTCAAGGATCAGCCGCAGCTGCTACGGGAGAGTGAAGAGACGGGCTATGATGCTTAAAGATCACATCATGGCGCATTACTCAATCGTGCCATCTGCATCTAGCACTCGTATCTCCACTTACTGGGGGCTTCTGTATAGTAACTACCTGTTGATGTAGGTAGCTACGTGAGGCATATCGTGCTTCTGTATCCCTAGCCTTGTTCCTGGGCCTCCACAAAGGCTACACAAACCCCATAGTAAGCCTCCCTTAGTAAACCTGTGTGATAGATTTGTCCAGATCTCTGACTCTTTGTGTACCACAAGTTCAAGGACGGCAACTATGTAATTGGCAGAGGTACCATTTTGGACATGGGCCTTGATAGGTACCATAAAGGTACATTCTATATCAATTTTTTTGTTTTGGCCATATCTCACCACTGAAACTGAAATTGAAAATTTCATCCAAAACCAAGGATCACAATGATATAACACACTCCTATGTGGAGGCTCCCAGTTCTGCTGTGTTTAATTTATTATTTTTTCAGAAATCTTTCACTTGGGAGTGTATATATTACATTGCACCCCCCTTAAATCCTTGGCAGAGTATAGAGTATTTAACAATTACTACATACCCCATCTTCTTTAGTCAGCTGGTTTTGGAGCTGACACTGAGCTTTGGGATCGCCAAAGCCTGTACAAACGGCATTCTATAGAGAAAAAACAAATACTTTATGAATAGAAAAAATGAATAGAAAAAACCATGAACTTAAAGCAAATGCCTAGTATTCAAGATCTCTAGTTCAAGATCATTATGCTACTACTCACACACAGTCAACCTACGCATCAGAAAGTGTAATTGACTTCTTCCCATTGAGATGCAGGAATTCCACCACCCACCCACCTGCCCCTCCCTATTTTGGCTCAACTATCGCACAATATTATTTTATATGGGTAGAAAATCATGTCATGATGACACATAATTATTATATGTATTGGTTGAATTAGTAAACGGGTGATCACAGATACAGAAAGACTTACAGGTACAGAAAGACCTGCCACAAAGTAGTATATAGCTATCTACTTAGCCTCGTCCACAGTCTCTCGTGCACCTTGCTTGAGAGCCTGGCACATTTCCTCATGTGATTTGACTTACTTTGTGTGTGGGCAGAGACTGCTCGAGAGACGGTTGCACTTCTCTACCTTCTGCTGGTGGCATTGTTTCAGTGCTTGGTCTGTGGTACAAACGGGCTCCGAAGAGTAGCTACGTGAAGTATAGATTCACTGCCTTCTATCATCTAGACCTGAGGGAAGTTAATTCTCTCTTTTGTGGTCTTGTTGACCGCCTTCTTTCCCCCGAGCTAGCTCCTTTTTACTTATGTGTTGAATGAATAATTCCCTAAAGCTATACGGCTGTATTACATCTGTGGGTCTGCACATGATATAGTTAATGCCTTAAGGTGATACCACCAGACGAAGCCATCACGCCGACTCAGACAGAAATACGCAAGTTCAAAGTTCAAAGGCCTCTATGGAAAAAAAATTGGCATGAAAAGTGGAGCGGCCCAGGCCACCCCAGCTGTCCTGCTTCTGATAGGCCTGTCTTGGTAGTGCATGCAGCCTTTGTATACCTGTGCTCTGGGTGTTGTTCCATTCCCACCATGAGTTGAATGAACGGGCATGGCCAGACATATGCAGGAGCTCTTACTCTGTGGTAGCAGCCTCAAATAATTAGAGAGCAGTTTTTCTGTGGCTAGCTAGGATCAGAGCCTTGAAATTGTGCAAAAAGCTTAAAATTGGCCGGAATTCTAATCCAGTGGTTAAATACAGTGCTCCAAACAAATTGAATTTAGAGACAGATTTTTTTCTATCTGCCAATTTAAAGAAGTAAAGTAACAAAAAAACATTAAAAAAAATGAAAGAACATATAGGGATGGAATGCCAAAAAAGCAACCGAACAAGGTAGGAATGACACCACAATACTCTTACGGATTGTCATCCCTATATCGTTTGTCATTTTTCCAACTAGCAGTATACTTGAGTGTTACATGGGATGACAGGATGTTATATTGTGGTGTAGCTATATGGAGTTTTTAAATTGGAAATGTGTTCAGTAACGTACTAAAGATTATTCCGTTGGCCAAGTCAAAGGTTGTTGTTATAGGTGGAAGAGTGTAGGTATCATTGTAAATGTAGGTGTGGATTGTGGAGTAGGACATGTGAGGTAATTGGTATGTGTATGTAGTCTAGAGTGTGTCTTGCTGTGGAGGATAAGTTGGAGTGTGGGGGGGTCATGTGTGTTGCATTGTGAAGTGCTGCAATTGCCACTTTATATCAGCTGGGGATATGGCTGGTGTGGCATGCCGGGGATTGGTGTGTGTGTGTGCATGTGTGTGTGTGGTTGGAAAAACGACGTGGCTAGAGAGCCGGTAAACTATATACAATTTCGCATGCGCACTCGTGAACTAGCACGTATCTCGGCACTGATGCAACGCAGCTAGCCAGGCCCTATCCAAACCCTAGCCCTATCCTAACCCTAACCCGTCCTCCTAAACTCAACCGTTGAATTTACCGGCTCTCTAGCCACTTCGTTGGGAAAATGGCAAAAGATATAGGGATGACAATCCGTAAGAGTATTGTGGTGTCATTCCTACCTTGTTCGGTTGCTTTTTTGGCATTCCATCCCTATATGTTCTTTCATTTTTTTAAATATTTTTTTGTTACTTGTTTCTTTTGCTTTTTTGGGGGGGGAGAAAACAATGATCGTTGTGGTTGCACAGCTGCAGCTTGCACCTACATACATAGGCGATAGCCACACAGTACAAATGTACAATTATAGTTCAAAGGGCCCCACAGACAACTGCAAGGCATACGGGAAAAGATTGCATGTAGTAGAAATATACAGCACCGAAAGCGAGGCGGATAATGACTCTATTTAATGCACATCATCAAGGTTAGTCAGGTCTAGCAGCTGTATTTCGACATTCCTTATACTCATATATGTCTTATGGCAACTCACTGCTATTATAAAGTGCACTCCAAGTCCTAGCAAAAGCTGGTTCACGCCTCGGCCGTCGCAAACAATGCAACACGCGCTCAGTAGTTGAGCTTCCGGTTACGTTATTAATAGTTATAAATGAAAATGGCGTGTAGCGGCAAGCGTTCACTCGACAGCGCTAGTAAATCACTGCCGAAAACTTGCAGTTCTTTGCAAACGCTCTTGTATGAGTGCACTACTCCATGGATATTGTCGCTTCTTCGCGTTTGAATCATTGCAATCGCTTCAGCCATTATTGTGGTAGCTTCGGAAAAGAAGAAAAGAATGAGATAGACGATTTGCCCATTTAGCGACTTGCCGATGTGGCACTTCAGCGATGCTCTCTGACACCGCTAACAGTCTTGTTACTGATGAAAACACTGGAGAAAGACAGGTATGGCTCATCAAAGCCTATGATTACATCTAGGGCAGAGTTTTTAACATATCACTTTGTACACATGCAATGTAGCAGCCATTTTTTTTCAGTACCGTCCCTATATATGGAGTACTACCGTACTCCATGATAAAAACATTAGGGAAGTATTTTTTCTCAAAATTTGTACTTACCATACATAGTGAACAGGGAAGCCATTCAGGTACAGAGCAGATTTTTGGGAATACTGCCAATATCTCCGGAATGGTAAGGAGTTAAAAATTGAAATTTGGGGCAGCCACATGTAAAGTATGCACCGCACTGCCAAAATCACACAGTTTAGGGTACACTTTGCCTCATCCCTAAATATAGGACATAGATATACATAAATTGTCTCATTATCTACTCACACTGGTCACATTCTTGCTGAAGATACTCGGAATGGTAAACTTCAGTGCATTATTGATAGCAACTTCTGTAGCATTATTCAAGTAGCTAAGAGTGATGTCCACTGCTCCGACCATACCAGCCACAAATTGGTCCACTATACCTGACAGATCTCGGTTCCTGGATCAAAACAGTTGCGGAAATTACTTAAAATGTTTTTGTGCAGTCTAATAATTATAAACATTTATATGGAGTCATGTTATGAGTTAGAATTTAACAATCCAGTGAGCTTCTTTGAAATAAGTTTATAATGTAACATATTTACAGTGTAGTGTGTGTTGGATGCACACAGCAAAAATATCACTTTTTTGCAGCCCGCTGTGTGGGCGTATCAAAGCTACCCCCCCCCCCTTCCCCCCCCCCCCCCGTGCAATATTGCACTGTTGTAGGTGAAATATATATTTATACTATACCTAAGTCATTCTAACCAATCAGATTTCAGCATTACAGGTATATAATGGGTCATACCTACTGCGCGAAAAAACATACCCCGATTGCTACGTAAAGTGGGTACCCGATTCCGTTCCAGTTGTTCAACCGTTCAGAAAGCTGTGGTAGGGTTGGTGGCTAGGGGAGCCTAGGCAGGACGTATGGTGTTTTTTTTGCCCCTAAATCGATGTGGGATAGCATGGTAAGCTACTGGTCTCCGTCTGTAGCTAGTTTGTTGCATTTCTGTGTGTTTGTACGTGTGAACACGCTGCCAGCCTACTGTTTTTTGTCAATATGGCGCTAGGGTCGGGCTACATGGGTAGCTACCTTGGGTATTAGCTCTTGTTCATGTTTGTTACAATTGCTGGGAGTGTTTCGCCACTTGTAGCTACTATTTTGCGTTGTGAAAGCTTGCTACTATGCTAGCTACCCAGTTTATCGCGTCATGCTGAACGGCACCTTTTGAACCTTCTGGCAAGCAGTAGCTTGCCCTGCAGTTCTTGATGCTTTGGCAACTCTTGTCAGAATGACTTAGGCATAGTATAAGATAGATAGATCACTGTGTGGTGGGGTGTATGATCCATTATTTACCTTGGGAAAAATTATCTCCCTTGGAAGCCTCGGAAGTACCTCGGGCTTCACCCTTGGTACTTCCTTGGCTTCCACATAATGCATATTATTTCATATGTAATGTGTATTATTTACATATGTGTATTATAATGCGCATTATTTGTATATAATGTGCATTACTTACATATAATGCGCATATTTACATAATGTGCATTATTTATATAAAATGTACATTATTTATACATAATACTATATTTATGTGATAATATTGCTGTTATTGCATTATTTATATAAAGTGCATTATTTATATATAATGCGATAATGCATGCAATAATATCGATAATATCGATAATGGTACTGCTTCAGGTGGTCACGTGAGATTGAGTACGGTCACACTTAGCTCACGTGAGCTGCATGTGGCCAGTATGCGATAATGTCATGACTCCAATTGATGAGCATGTCACTGGAAGCAGCCTGGTTTCTCTAGAAAGTGTCAACAAACACTGCCAGGTCAGTTTTTGGCGAGCTAAGATGGATGTAAATTGCTTCTGAGCATTGGAGACATGAGACCATTGCTGCTACAAGCCAGGGTAAGCCAAAATGGAAGTGAATTTTTTTACAGAGGGTGAAAGTGAAGTATGATTGAGTGCCTGTAGCTCTATAATGGGCTGAACTACAGAAATGTGCTGTGTTTTTGCTACATCTGTTTGTCAGAGTGTTAACAGTATCGACCAATCAAATTGCAGAACATTTGAGTGCTCATGTCTACGTCGTAGATAGAAATGTAAGTAGACAGACTAGAACAGTGAATGTTGTGAACTCACTGGAATACAAAAGTAATGTCTGTGAGGCTAAGGTCAGCATCACAGATGTCGCCACAGTTAGTCACCAGCCTCACCTAGGGAATAAGAAAGAACAGCTGATAGCAGATGTGAGGATGTGTACTAACGGGTGAGACTTTTCTCGGGCCTTAGTTCTTTTATATAAGAAAAAATTATGCACCCTGCACTCGTGCTGCATGCAGTCCACCCTCTATGAGTTAACACAAAATTGATCCAGGGGGTGCAGAGATAGCTTTGGGCAGGCTCAAAGGGTGGGATGGCTCCCTGGACCAAATTTTTGGAGGCTATCATGGGGGGTTCACTGTCTACTGAGAGTTGTGATTAATATTGGTATTTGAAGGTTAGTGCATTATCTACCCAAAACCGTTACTAGATCTATATTGCTCTCGTGCACTAACTAGCCACACTGCCAACTGGTGTCTAAAATATTTAATGCTCTAGCTTAGTGACCTGAGACAGCCATCAGTCTAGTGGGCGTAATTTAGAAAGTACGTACTGGCCTTAAATTAAAATGCTTAAGCCTGGCAGTATGATTATATATACACATCATAAAACTCATGCAACATATAGTGGTACCTGCAGCTGTGTATCACCCAGCTGTCTCACACGAGGGACCCCCCTAAGACTGGTGAGAGTCTGGTTCCCATCTCCTATGCTCTCCGATTGGTAAATCTGTTCTACCTGAAAATCAAGCACCAGTGTATCCAGAGAACTGATATCATCGAGTCTCTGTTGAAGGGTGGAGTGAGAAATTGTGATAATTGAGAACTAAATGGCAGTGATAAAAAGCGGCATCTAAAGACCACCACTATTTTCAGATATAGGCCCATGCAGACACTTACAAGAGACGAGACAGAAGTCAAACTCACAAAGACAAGCACATTGAGCATCTCTTCTGTAGCAACTCCAGCATCACTGAAGGTTATCTCTCCAGAGAATGTATTGGGCATGTCAGGCAGATCAAAGAACAGTCGCTGCTCATTACTGATCACCTCAGTGAGTGTATAGTTAACAGCTAGGGAGGGAAGATCAAAGGGTTGTCAAGACAACACGGTGAGAGTACAACTAACAGCTTATAGTGAGGGAGGAAGGAGACACTCACTGAACATGAAGTTGACAGCTAGGGATGAATAATGTTAAGTTGTAAGCAGGAGAGTACACCAATATAAAAGCGATTGATAAGATCACTTACTCAGTGCTCCATCCAGTCCTCTGCCAGTGTAATTTCCCTGGATTGTCAGAGAGAAGCTGAAAGGAGACATTAAAATACAGATCACAGAAACCCCATTCGCTGACAATTAATTGATCATTGAAGCACAGTATAGCAGCAACAGAACATTGACTGAGTCCTCCAGATATTGCAAGTGCAGCAAGGTATGGCAAGATTATGATGCAACTTGGGAGGCAACAGAAGTGAGTGTAAAAGAGTGGATCTATGGTGCAACAATTTTTATCCGCCGGGTGCGTACAAAATGCGCGACAAGCTAGTAGAGTAATTCGTCAAATTCCGGACACCATATAGAGTAAGTAATGGGAATTCGGACAACAGGTATAATCGGACACACTAGCGCCGTATGAATAAATTACCGGAAGTGGGTGGGGCCTTCAATCGATACAATAGACCCTTTGCACTCTGAGTCCCAAGTTTGGTGTTCCTCTGTTGCTTGGTTCTGGAGCTATAGCCTTCCAAAGGTAAGTTTGAATATATCAAAGATCGGACAATTAATTGTATGTATTGTCGGACTTCGTTCCCTGTCTCTTCTCTAAAGAAACTTTCGGTGAGATTTCTGCAGCATTGGGAAACTCCACGACCATGCTGCTGCAAGCCAACTTTTCGTAGTTGTAACTGCCTCGAGCACTGAGGGGTGTTGCTGAATGTGAAGCAGGGTCACTCTATCTACGATTGCACAGTGAATTTTGTATTTTTTGGCTGTAGATTCCCTAAAATACATACAAGCACGATGATACGATATGGCTATCAGTGGTTTGTATAGGTCCTTAGCAGCATAATGGTGCAAGTCCGATGTTTGTACGATGTGGCATTCCAAAGATAGAGCTGTTTTGCCTACTTCCAATGTTTCCATCCATTAAAAACTTCGATCAGTATCATGTTCAATGAAGATGATGCTGAAGTTTTTAGACAAACAGCTCTATCTTGAGAACCATGTAACGTATAAACATCAGACTTGCACCGTTATACTGCTAACGACCTGTACAATCCACTGATAGCTGTATCATCATGCTAGTAGGTATTTTAGGGCATCTACGACAAAAAAATACAAAATTCACTGTTCGATCATAGATTAGAATGACCTTCACATTCAGCAACACCCCTTATTGCTCGAGGCAGTTACAACTACAAAAAGTTGGCATGCAGCAGCAGGGTTGTGGAGCTTCCCAATGTTGCAGAAATCTCACCGACAATTCTTTAGAGAAGAGACAGGGAACGAAGTCCGATAATACATACGATTGTCCGATCTTTGATTATTCGGACTTACCTTTGGAAGGCTATAGCTCCAGAACCAAGCAACGGAGGAACACCAAATTTGGACCTCAGAGTGCGAAGGGTCTGTTGTATCAATCAAAGGTCCCACCCTATTCCGGTAATTTATGCGTACGGTGCTAGCGCGTCCGATTATACCTGTCGTCCGAGTATTCATTACTTACTCTATTACCGGACACATACAATTCTGAGCTAGACTCTAAAATTTCAGCGATACTTTTAAGCAAAGTTACTGTCACAAACGAATATGCAAGCGCGTTGATCTTTAACACGTGCAAATGATCTTCATGACATCATTTCTAGTTATGTAATGCAATGTGTGTGCGACACAGCTGTCAGATCTAAAGGCGAAGGAAGGTAGTGAATCCATATCTCTTGCAGCTACGCTTCTGAACTGGTTCATGTCACAAACTGAACGTCTAAACAATGTTTCCATCGAAAGGCGGAGAGGTGTAGCAGTTTTTCGAGTGGGACCCTGCCTACACGTTATTAGTCACACAAGAAAATATACTGTGGAGACCCTTGGAACGAGGCTAGGTCTGCTTATATGTTCGTAGAATCAGTAATTCGGTGTTTGATGACCGTGATCACTCCCTGATGATCCGGACGATCTTATACTCGCCGCCACCGTTCATCAATACGGTAACACCATGAAGTTTACATTTCGATCATGTAACCCAGTGTTTGCTGGGGTCCCTTTAGCATTGTTTGGAACAAATTTTATTGTTATTGCTAGTAGTTGGAATGCTGGAAAAGAGTAATTATTGTACTAAGATTGCTTTATGGTTTTCAAATTTGTATGTTTGTATGGGTGCCGATACGTAGGTGCAATGATTGCATCATAACCGTTACTACGCGATAGTAGTCTACCAGTCCATGATCCAGCGGAGCTGCTGACAATTTGTAGGCCAAGTTTCATCAAACTAACTTAGTTTTACATTACCTAAATGGCGAAGAAGCGTAGATAGCGATACACATGCTATGGCTCGATGTTAAGAGTGGTAACAGGAGGCGCAACAAAATCACTGCGTCTGCACTTACGGCTGTTTCATGTAGGTTTGAGCACTCAATGCCACACCTCCCCCAGCGTATGTTGCTTGCAGTACATGCGCAGGGGGAGTATGGAAGCTAGCTCGTATAGATACACCCAACCTGGTATTTATCACGGTTGTATCTGTTGCTGAGCATTGGCTTGGATAACTTGGAATGTCAAACTTGAATAGCCCTGGCTGGTTTTCAGAAATATTTTGGAAATGGTGCAATTTCAGCCCAGGTGGGTGGCAATTGCCAAGAATGAAAAGTGGAGGGGCATTTCTTGAAAATCAGGACAATGTATCCTAAAAATTTATGTTTTGCAGAACCCAGTGAATGCTGATAACTTGCAATATTCACCAATGTGCCAATTTACGTTATTTTACAGTAACTGTAGCTAGCTATAAGATTATATCACCCCCCCCCCCCCCCAAGCTATTGTTTTTTTCCTCGGACTGTTTATGTTTAGTATACAATATTAAATGATAACACAAGCAAATATTAGTAGCTAGCCACAAGCATATTGGCAGAATTGTATTTGCTTTGCCATGTGACTTTAATAAGTAAAGGTTGATCTTAAATTTGCTGTTTTCCACTGGGACTAGCTATAACTGAGCTGACTTACCAAGGGTAATTTGTGATGTCGCCAACGTACATGCAGACCTCACTCCCCTCCAGGTTGAGACGGGACGTTGCTACCAGCTCCACATACACATCAGCCACAGGGATAGACCTACAGGGAAGAGGGAGTGGGAAGGTGAAAGGAGGGAGGGAGGAAGGGAAGGAGGGAGGGAGGTAGGGATGGAGGGAGGGAGGGAGGGAGGGAGGGGGGTAAAAGAAAGAGGGGAACAATGAAGGGAGACAGAGAAAGGTGAATAGGGAAGAGGTAAGTTGGAGGAGGGAGGGAAAAGCAAGAAAAAATGGAGGAAGAGGGAACACAGGAAGGGAGGGGGAGCTTGAGGTACATAAGGAACAGCAGAATATTTTATGTGACATGGAGTATGTACAAATAGTTTTCAGAATAAAGAAAATGGCCTTGTGTGTGTGGTAGTACAGACTGAACATACGTACAAATAGCTGCAATACATACCTACAAATAGCTGCAATACATACCTAAGAACAACCACAGTCTGACTCTCATAGGCTCCAATAACCAGATCTGTAGGAGAATATACATATGCTGTTGTGATCACTGTACATGTAGAACTATCCCCTACACCTCTGTATTCAATACAGCAACTCCAAACTGCAGGATCACGGACAGTTGGTAGGGATGGGCATTCGTTAGAGGTACCATGTACGTCCACACAATGCTAAACTTACACTTCAAAATGTGATGAAAGTAAATCTCTAAGTAGAATAAGCCATACATGGCGGTCTAATAAATACTACGTTTGGGTGTAGCATATTTAATGGTGATGTTTAGGTGTAGCATATTTGAAGGTGATGATTCTCAAGAGAGTGATTAGTCTATTTAGAATCCCAATCATTCGCATTTTGCCTTTAAAGTTGGTGCCAGACTCACATTGCTCAATGATCTTATGCCTTACAGTGTCCCAGAGATAGAACAATCACAGATGGACCCTAGCTTGCCTCTATAGGTATGTCACTCATCTAGTCTGGTCTTTTTTGTGCTTGCTTGGTACTGCAGGGCCGTAGGAGCAGGTCCAGCAGGTGCGGTGGCCGCCGGACCAAAGTTTGGCGCACCAACCAAAAAAAATGGTTGCAGCAGATAGTCTTTCAACAAATTTAGCAAGAATTCCGTTGCTTCCTTAAGGTAGGAAGGGAAATTGAAAAAATCCCCGTAAAACTGCTCATGAATAATTAATGAGCAATCAGCAAGGTCACGTGAGATACGTAAAGTTAATGAGATTCATTGTACTATTTATATTTTCCCATGGCGGCAACCGGAATCAACAGCGGGGGTGTGTCACTTTGATGTGGACAGCGGCACTTTCAAGGGCAAATTCGGCACTTTGATGTGGCCGAGCGGTACTTTGATGTTCACTTTCAGCACTCTTTTTTTTTTTTTAATAAGATGCCGTTTAGGCCGTCTGTAGTGCTGAGTAGGCTGTTTGTGTGTAAAATCCAGCCTGAAGTCTGTAGTAGCGTTTGTGAGTGTAGCTGAAAGGCTGGCAGGCAGCTTGCCAGACAGATGGTCATCCAGTCTTCTCTAGTCAGTTGTCTTTAGGAAAGTGACCTTTCTATCTCGTAAACTCCGCCCATTTTCGCGGCTAGCTGCCGTTTGTGGGGTCCTGGCAAAAACAGTGGTGAGTTGTAGCTAGGCTGTGTGCGTGTATAACATAGCAAGGGAGGGGTTAGGGAAGAAAAGCATGCGTAGTTTTCTTGTGAGTAGGCTGGCTGTCATAACCCTGGGGTGAATCTACTGTAGCAGGCGTGGATTGTTGCAATATTTGATTGGCAAGTCCGGATTGCGAAAAGTGTGTATTTGTGAATAGCAAGGCAGATTTAGCTGTAAAACCAGATTTGAAGTGTTTCTGTGAAAAAGCATGCGTAGGATTTTGGCCTGTCCTGTGTAGGTTGTGTGTAGGTGACAATGAGGGGTGAAACTGTGCGTTGAGTGCAATATTTGGAATTTTAGCAAAAGAGGTATTTTTGTGAATATTAAGCAGTGGGGGTAATTAGGTGCTTACCTATTGTCATGTGGGTGTAGGCTAGGATGTTGCCAACATAGCCATCAACTTGGTTTGGAGATTCGGCTTCAACCCTACTCAACTTCCCTTCCTACCTTAACTTGGTATGTGAAAAAACTGCCAAATGCTACACTGATAACATAGACACTAACGTACGCATGCGTAGTGGCATCACGTGCATTATGTAATTATGGCTACATTTTCACAAAATTGCAATAATTATTACGCAGCCTGAGAGCCACGCCTTTAAATTCTGTGAGCGTTAAAGGCTTCAAGCTTAATGGCTAGGTATGGCAGCACATTGTCTGACTCTTGCTATTTCACCCCAAGATTGCAACAGAAACGATCTCAGATGGTCTAAAATCCAAAATTTTCCTGGGGGGCATGCCCCCTGAACCCCCTAGCAGATGCGCTTCGCGCGCAGCACCTACATCCATCCGGCCCTGCCCCGCTCCTGGCTGGACCAATCGAAATTTGCTTCCTACGGGCCTGTACTTTATCTAATTCATTCCAGACATGAGAGGTATGTAGAAGGATACAAACGAACATAACATATATACAGCACTAGTGAGAATAGTTGTGGTTCTCATGATCAGAAAACAACAAAGTTGATATCTATAAAACCACCAGGGGCAGTGCTATTTGGACATTGTGAGTTATCCAAGCCAATGCTCAGCAACATTGACAAATACAGCCATGGAGCAAGTTGGGTATAATTAGCCTCATTCCCAGGCTTTCCTCGCCCACGCAATCTGGGCAAGGAAAACCTGGGTACGAGGCTAGGTTTAATAGGCTATATCTATAAGAGCTCCGTAGCTTCCAAGCTGTGCATGTACTGCAAGCAATATACGTAAGCTAGGGGAGATCTGGCATCCAGTGCTCCAACCTACATGGCATTTACAGCGATAAGTCCAGACACAGCAATTTCGTTGCACCTCCAGTTAGCAGTCACAACATTGACTAGTAGCATACGTATTGCTAACAACACCTCTTTCGCCACCTCACCACCTAGTTAATGCAAGAAGTAAGTTAGCTTGGCCTACAAGTTGTCAGCAGCTCTGCTGGACTAGCTGGTAGACTTTGTAACAGTTATGCCGCAATCATTGCAATGATGCGTGTGGACACATAAACAAATATACAAATTCCAAAACTGTAAAAATTAGTACCAGGCAGTCATGCACTTCGTATGCACCTGCCTGGTAAAAAGAGATAGTAGGTATGAGATCCAGGTTTCCTGCAGTTATGGTTTGGGAGCCATTTATGCCAGCCAGAGACTGAACACTAGAAACACAGCCGTTTTACACTCGAGCTCTCTACCATGCCTGCCTGGTGTGAGTCAAAACAAGAGCTGCATGTAGCTGTTTACCTCCGGGTGCAGAGGGTGGTTAGCTGATCAGCTTCGAGTTGTATGGTGCTAGAGTGCACTGATGAGACTGAAACAGCTGACTGCAGTTTGTACTCCATTTTTTGATCCTTATTATACGTAAATTAACTAACTGCATGAGACCATAGACCCGGCTTTCCACAATGAGCCTAAGAATGAGGCTAGTATTTACAATGTACCCATACAGTGTCGTGTATACATGCAGGTCTCATCTGGAAGGGAGGGGGGGGCATATTCACCCTCCATGGAAATCTTAATTAACCCTTCAAGTTCCCCAAGACTTGAAACACTGCACAGCAAAGTCCACATACCGTTATATTGATTGGCATCGACGTCGACTCCACCAGACAGAGACCATCCAAAGGTCTTGAGCTCATTTAGCCCATTCACCCGAGACACCATCCTATCAGCAGTAATCTAGAGAGGCAGAGAATTTCTTAAGGATACATACTGGAAATTGCATGTCCTAAGGCTCCATATACAATGCATGCACATATGTTTGTGAAAACCCAACACTTTGTGAATGAGCTATTTTTAACTTGTGGAAACAAAAATTATGGTCTTCTATAATATTTGTGGGGAGTGGTCAATCTCACAAGTCTAGTCTCATTCCCAGGCTTCGTACTGCAAGCGACAAAAGCTGTGGAGAGACCTGGGAATGAGGCCAGCACGTCCACACTAGGCTGGGTTTAGAGAGAACTGCAGACTCTTTAAATTAGCATGGTTTAATTCGCCACCAGCTACGGCTTAGTACTTATACCGTAGAGACCGGTTAATAGGCGCATACAGTTATTAAGCGCATAATTTTTAATAAGCGCATACTTTCTTCCTGTTATTTTGTGTTAATTAATTGGCACATCCGCTAGTTACACGTGTCAAAATTGCCGACGTAGCATACGCCGTGTTTGCGAGTTAGTGAGACAACGAGATGGCACGCGCTGAAGCACCTCGCACTCTCCAAGCTACCGTGGATAGCCAGCGAAGAGCTATACCAGAGAGACTAAGCTGAAGGTGATCGAATTCGGCACACAGCAAAACGGTCGTGATCGTTTCTCTCCTCGAGCGTAAGTTGCAGAACCTCGCCAACAGTACTCTCTTGTAGATATGGTGACCTCGAACAACACTCTCGTACAGATACGCAGCAGCATCTTCATCGGTTAGACTTGCCATGATCTGTTGTATTAATAATCGTCCAATAATCGCATACCGTCAATAATCACATTCTGTTAATAAGCGCATACTTATAATAATCACATACTATATTAGTAACAATACATTTACCCCTATAGATAAGAGTGCAATTATTTCCATAATCGCACACTTATTTAGTTCAACAAAGGCTGTAACTATAGGAACTGTAATGATATGTGATTAACGTGGAATCACATGGATTCTCGTGCCATTTGGGAATAATTGCATTTGCAATAGGCAAAATTGCACTCGCTTCACTCGTGCAATTACCTTACCTATTGCTCATGCAATTATTCCCAAATCGCACTCAAATCCATGTGATTACCCATACTAATCGCATGGTTTCTTGCCACTGAACACGATAGGCGCATGCGCCTATTAACCAGTCTCTACGGTACTGTAGCAAGAATCATTCCGTTCTCACTACTGGTTAACCCACATCCATATAAGGATACGTAGCACAGTAGTGTGTGCATGTGTATTCTAATATACAGACAAGGATCCAGGTAAGGGCCTTATTGTCTCCTGGCCTCCACTCCCTCCCTCCATTGCCCCCCCCCAGGTAAGTGAATACCCACATAGCTCTAATAAAGCAAGAGAATCAAGTACCAAAGCAAGAGAATCAAGTGAAAGTGAGATAGCGAGGTAACAGGCCATTCATTATTGTACTCGTCACTGTTACAGTTTAGTCTACATGTACGTAGGGGTTAAATTTGCTTGACACATGGGCGTACCAGAAGTAGCCATTTCATGATGGCTGATGGTAACTATAATGGTGTCAGTGTGCACAAAAGCGCTGTATCTCTGTCAGGAGGCGGTGAGTTACAGTAAAAATACACCTGGAATGAAGGCCAAAGTCCACAAAACTAGTTTAGGTTAGCGTCAATTGGTTGGCTAGGTCCTACTGCTTTCGGCAAGTGCATGTCAGTCATTTTTGCATTTCAAGCAACTTAGAATTTTGTACATTTTGATACAAGACAAATCTGCTCGTCCTGTAGCACTCTACTAGAGATGAAAGTATTCCGTTTTTGTAAGCCAGAACATCACATGGCGATTTAAATTTCAATTTTCTTGCAACTGTAGTTCTGATACCTAACCTCAAATCAACAGCAGACTTGCTGGAGAAGAATCTGTAGCTATTACTTTAACGCTTGCTGCAAACTTCAGCTGTCTAGACCTTAAATATAAGTTAGATACCGAGACCAAGGGATCTACGAGATTTAGAGGGCCCGAGGCTGTAGCGCCCTCGCTTCGCTCGTGCGCTACTAAGGGCTCGAGGGTTTCTAAACCATTGACCAAGTGATCTTGTTTTCTAATGAAATCCAAACTATCAAAGTCAACCACGACCAACCACCTCTGATATGCCACGAGGTGAATGTCCAGGGCTCTCGAGCTTGTGCCATTTCCACCCTTCTACCATGCACCGCAAGATCGGAGACTAATATAAACAAGTGATTCTATCATGTGAATTCACATGCTGAGGATTGTACTAATTATAACATATACCGTATGGTCTCTTTGCACTTTCTGGAAATAGAGAGAGTATGGCAAGGACAAGCAGTCTACAACCCTCAGCACATATAGTACAGAGTTATAGGGTCTCACTTTATGGGTACTTGTCCACACTTATACTCTAAAATCCTCGACATATGAATTTGCATCTTCATCATCGATATCCTTATACCCATACGGGAATAAATGTAACACATCCACACATACCTCAAATGGTTCCTGTTCAGCAATCTGGCTGATGTCACTTCTACCATAGTAGATGAACACTGTCCCAGTGTTAGTTCCCGTACCAGTGACTGCATAGGGAGCCCCGATAGCAATATCTGTGGGGAGGAGACAACCCTTCTAAAATTTCCTCGGAACAGTTTGTATAAGCAGAATGGTCCACTGTCATAGTAGTGTTTCAGGGAGTTTTGTGCTTGGATATCATAACCCTACTGAAGGAATGTTTGGTAGCTTAAATAACCTTTCCTCATCAGAGACACCTAGCAGCCAGTCTGAGCTGCAATCTAATGGCAATCTCAATTCCTAAGAATGAATAAGGTGCTTATGACGAGTAAGGTTATCCAAATACTTTTTCTTCACGCTGGAGGTGTGGACATACGTGTAGTAATGAGACTATATACACATTGTGTAAGAACTCCAAGTACATGTATTTTATACCAAAACAGTCTCATAACCAATCTCAAAACCATGGGGTATGCACGCAATTCTCCCTAGAATGCTTTTGATGCACATACTTTCTTTCCCACTGATAGCAAAATGTAAAGCGCATTATTAATATACCTCAATATGCACACACCTTCATAGCCATCATTGTCCACATCCCCAATGTTGGTGAGAGAACTCCCAAACCTCCCCCTGGCCACGTCCCCCTCAAGGATGATGGGAGTAGAGTCCAGATTGCCATCCTAGGGGACCACAGAAGCTGAGAGTAATCTGTTCTCACACACTGTCAGTCACTTGTAGTCTTATTAATATTCCAAGGTCAACACACACATTTCACTTTTGCTACTGTGAGCCTTGCACAGTTTTTTAAGTGAATTGTATATGGGTAGAGCAAAGGATGGCTGTGCTTCTCTACCTTCTGCTCACTCAGTACTCAGTTTAAACGCAGTCCTAAAGAGTAGCTACAAGAAGTGTAGATCTTTTTATTGCCATAGAAATGACAACCGTCCTCAGCCACACTCATTTTTCACCCTTCTATCCCTACCACAACAGTCTTTCTGTCAGGTGGTAAGCATTGCGTGAATGGTAAATTTTCCCTAGAGCCAGATGTACGTATGTGTGACAGGATGCCAATTACAATATTTATAGTAATGGCTCTCTACCATTAAATATAAGTCATACGTACAATGCTGCACCGACTTCCTCACCACTTGGTCATTAATTTCTGGTGAGAAAATTGTCTTCTGTCACACACATGAAACAAGGTTGATATTTAAAAATTATTTCATCAAACTAAATGTTGTACTCAGCAATAGGTCAGCCCAAGCTAAGTACAGACATGGCATGGATCAGCTTGTTAATCTTGCACAGCTTCCAGCAAAAGTACTGACGTGGCAATTTTGGGGTGCCATATGCCAGTTAGCATCATCTCTACCTACCACTTTTTGCAATCTAGATTGATGTACCATGGTTTATTGGGCCTGCAAACTTCCAGTAGCTTCCACTGTGCTCATGGGTATAGTAATTATGTAAGGATATAACTTGGAACACATGGTACGTAAGTGTGGGCACATGAACAAACAAACATACAGGAAAAAGGAACCAGCTGAGCACACGTTTTGTGTGACCCCAGCTGGTAAAAAGCACCAACAAGCACACAGCTGTAAACATGAAACATACAGGTGGGGCTGTAGGGATGACGCTAGGTCACTAGGCTCCACCCTAAAAGGCCAACAGGTTCAATCATAGACAAATTGTCCTCCCCCCTACATACGTATGTGGATGACATTATAAGCATTATTGGTATTGCCACAATGCCTTAATAAAGTTTACTATGCTTGTATCTGACCTGTAGGTTATTGAAGATGTAGACCCGACCGCTCTCTACCTTGCCCCCGGGGATGCCAGTGTACATAGGAGCACCCACCACTAGATCATCATAGCTGAAGGTTTGAGTGGGGAGGATGGATTGGTTGGTGTAATGGTTAAACACACTCCAAAAGCAAGTACGTATCTAGTTCATTTTTAATGGTAGTCATCGATAGTGTATATCATGGAGTGCGGTAGTACTCCATATATAGGGATGGCACTGAATTTCATGGAGTATTACACTCATTACAGAGTGTTTTCAAAGAACTGGAAGTTTTTGGCAGTGATTTACTAGCCCTGTCGAGTGAATGCTTGCCATTGCACGCCATTTTCATTTATAACCATTAATAACGTAACCGGAAGTTCAACTACTGAGTACGTATTTTGATCAGCTTACATTGATATAGGGATGACAATCCGTAAGTGTATTGTGGTGTCATTCCTACCTTGTTTGGTTGCCATTTTGGCATTCCATCCCTATGTTTTCTTTCATTTTTTTAAATGTTTTTTTGTTACTTTCTTCTATTAGCCTAAGATTATACTTATTCCTTTTAATGTTTGTTTGTCTCTCCATCTGTGTGAGTGTGTGCAAAAACTCTAAAAATATCTGTTGGTAAAAATAGCCAATGTCAATACAGAATATAATACATACAGAGTGGGATATTATACATTTGCAGGTGTTAGCAAACCACACAGCAGGTTAGGGCATTGTGTAGGAAACAGAACTGCCCTACCATTACACTAAGGCCACACAAAGTTAATTGCCTAATTTTACCAGCCGGGTGCACGCGTGAACTCAGCTGGTACTAAGATTGCTTTATGTTCCCGCGTCTGTCTGTGTGTGTGTGTGTGTGTGTGTTCGTCCACAATTATCACGTGTGCTAAATTATGTCATTGCGTTACTATGCCACTTTAGCCACGGGCATAGTGGAATCTAAATAGTCCGAGGTAAGTCAAGCTAGCTTAGCTTTGTGTTGCCTAGATGGCTAAAAAGTGGTAGGTAGCGATGATAACTCTATTGTGGAAAGTTCTGATGACTAAATGGAAGCGTACTATGAAATTGCTGTGTTAGCACTTTCACTGGAAGCCATATAAGATGAGATTGTGTAGCCAAGTTGATCCATTCCACAGCTGTATTTAGCATAGACTGACCTGTTGCTGAGCACAACCTTCAGCTGAATGATTTGTATAAAAAATACCCGGCTGGTTTTTAGATATGAAATATCAGTCTTGTTGTCCTACAAGTTACGTATGCACCGTATAGTGGGAAATTTTCACCGGGACAAATGTTCGCCAAAGCCAATAGTGTAGTATTGCAGAAAAACTTCGGCAGATCTATTTTCGTGCACACGTGATTGGGCGAAATTAAATTCTACGTGTACAAAGCGGCGTCTCGTACATGGATTCTGTCTTCGAACTTGTGACGCATGAACAGTCAGAGATCTGAGCATGTCTACCACACAGTTTTACCAAGGAAGGCTTACTGCTGCAGTACTACTGCAGTAGAGGTTGTGTAGCCTATGTGTAAGTAGAGATATGAGCACTAAATATGGATAGAACGATCGACCGGCGATACGCATGTGAGTGAGTGTGAGTGTGAGCATCAGGGAGCTCTCCGCGACGCGACAGAACCTGCATATAACGTAGCAAAGCCATGGCTGACGGTACTTGACAACTTGTTCATGCACTGCTGACTTTTGCATCAAACTTCAACGGTCAAATTTTTCACCCAATAAAATTTTTAACTGACAAAATTTAGCCGCTTGAACTGACTGGCGAAATTGGCGAAATTTTACCCCTGGCAAAAATTTCCCGCTATACGGTACTTGCAAATCACTAGGAAGTGATGTGTGTGCTGTGCATGCTTGTCTATGTATCTCCACAATGTGTTAATGCTAGGCGTAATCTAATAGAAATGTGGGTGATCTTTACAGAAGGCGTTAAACTCAGACTGCTCTAGTTCCTACTCAGACTACTGGCGTAATTCATTCTAAAAGGACTGCAGCATGTCAACACTTGAGAAAGTGATGACAATGGTGCAGCTGCTTTGATATGTACTGTGAGGGAGATATGGGGCAGAGTTTGCTGCATCTTGATTGCATGGTGATTCCACTAAGGACACTGCTAGATAGTCGGCATGAACTAAGTAAAGTCAAAGTCAAAGTCAAAGTTGATTTAATAACCCCAATGGGGGAACGTTGTTACATAATAAACACAGACATAAACATATACGTACCATCAGATTGGCAGAATGGTACACGCACCCTCTAGGCCCTACCCCAACTCTAGTCACAAGCCCTACCCTAACCCTAACCCTAAGATACGTATAAGCTCTAATAAAGCACAAGTACCAAAGCCAGAAAATCGGAGACAGAAGAGTATCTACCTCCACCCACAAGGTAACATATAATTATACAGTGTACAAAATGTATATGCCAAACTAGACTGCAATTATAATGAAAACATAACCTACATATCTAAAATCTCCATACTACTGCGCTGGACTCCAAAGTATACAAGGAGTGGCCTGCCCTCTCTGTCAGCTTCCATATTGACCAGCAACAAATTGTAGAAATGTAGACTCACATACACATGTACAAAGAATGGATCACCCAACACATGATAAAAAATTAGGCAACACACTATGTATCTCAAGGCATAACTCCTAATGCAATGGACACACACACACAAACACACACACATAGCAAGCGTATTCCACTTACTTGTCACCGTTCAGATCAGTTGCGACCACAGAGTAGCCAAAGAACTCTCCAATCTGCCAATCAGGACACATGATGAATTATTTAGCAAAGATAGTAGCACTCTACTAGAAGGAAATTACTGTACGAATGGATTACTACATCCACCTACATGACATTCGTATATGCTACCTCCTTCAATTCCTACCTCCTACCTCTTCCACCCACTTACCTCCCTCACACTATACCAGCCCCTCTCACCTCCCTCCACCCCTCCCTTCCACCTACCCCTCATACCTCCTACCTATGTATCTACCTACCTACTAAGTTGTAATACGTATTAAGAAGTTCTCAAAATGATAAGTAAAAAGTCTAGGGCGTGAAATTAAAGGTTTACTTGGAAAGACTTATAAAACAGCATTACTCATCACCACTGAATGGCTCATGTATGCAAGTATAAAATTGTACTAATCTGCTAAGCGGTTGCTCAATTGCAAGTAAACTAAAGTAGACACTCTCTCCCTCCCTCTCCCTGGCTAACCTGCACTCCTTCAGCTGTTGCCATCAAAAGCATATCGGCACCACTCATGGGTGGAGACGGCACTCCATATACATTAACCTACATATGTACACAAGAGAGAGGGTCAGAAACATAATAGCACAATAAAATGAGCATTGCATGTGTAGGTAGAGCAATATCATGCATACGTAAGTAACCGGTACAAATTTATGCATTAAAGCAGTACAGATTACTTGCGTGCTTATAATTATAGTCACTATCAGTATCATCTTCCATGTAAGCTAACCCTTGTAGAAGTTTCATACTCTGCCATGTGTAAAGATTTAAAGGGGGGTGTATACACTCCCATTTGCAAACCTATGTACACTCCCAAGTGTAAAGAAATGCAATGTAAATAATCTAAGTCCTGCATAAGTGGGAGGGTCCACAAAGGAGTACATTATATTGTAAACCCTGGGCCATGGAGGTCAAATGCTTCAGTTTCAGTAAAAATATATATATGGCCAAACTAATATGTGTCATTATGGGACAGCTTACTCTGGGGCTCTGAACCCTCCTTCATGCCAAAACATTAATTATGTAAAGCTTCTCCACTTTCAGTTTCTGTGAGAAGTTATGGCCAAAAGAAAAATATACATAATTTATGTGTCCCCTACAAGGAACATCCCCCCCCCCCCCAAAAAAAAACTGTGTCTGGTAGTGAAGTGTCAGAGATCTAGACAAGTCTATCACACAGTTCTACCGCTACGTTCACAAGAGAGAAACTACACTTTTGTGGCCTGTGCACATTTTAAGTACATATAGGCTTCTTTTTTATAATATCACACTGATTGTGACCCCACACTCTGTGTATAATGGATTCAGGTAGAACCTGCTACTATATGCTTTTTGCTGCTTAGGTACATACGCATTGGTCAGTTTAGGCATATGGACAGGTATTTTGGTGCTAATATCGCTCTTCTGATAGTCTGGCAGCTAGCCGCTGGTTTTTGCCTCGTTCATGTTCAGAGTTTGAGCTGATAGTGATTTCATGGAGCATGAATGTGTTCAAGGCTTGACTGAAGCAGTGAAACAAGCAGACTGGAGGGAGACGAGGATGCCCTGAACACCTGCTAGAAGCGTGCTTGGAGCCCAAAATACTTGGTCCACTTTGTTGTCAGGGGAGACCCACAACACAAAGGGTGAGCCTTGCAAACCTGATACCATTTACCAGGTATTTGTGGACTCTTTCGTTACATGCACTTTATTCATGGTCAAGATGAGGTCAAAACCAATCATAGCTTGAGGGCAACTGGAGCAACACAGCTATTAGATGCTGGGGTTCCACAGAGAATCATTCAGGAGCCCCCTTGTATCCTTGCTTCATTCCGTTTGCATGGGTACTACTATTCAAAATCACTAAAAAGTAAGAAGTAAGAAGAATTAGTGGAGCACATGCACACCAGGTCCTACAGACTGGCCACTCCATATTAGCACTAGATAAACTCACCCTTCCATATTTTCCTTCAGTCTGATTGTAGCGAGGTACGGTGGCGATGATGTTTGCACGATTACCAGCTAAAGAATAGAAACACAACATCATTATAAACCTCCCACTAGTCAGGTCAAAGGTGACTTAGTTATGTCATGCACATCTGCACAATCATGCAGCTACACACTTTTGCAACAGGTTCTGCTACATATGTACATTGTACATGCATGTACTTCAGTGCAGCTTCAAAACTCGTCAAACAAACATTGGACATTGGAGTACAGAAATTTAGTGTGCTTGTGTGTACAGCATCTTACCTCCTCTTGGACTAGTGATGTAGCCACTAGTAACCCGGTAACCTGAAGAGAGAAACCACGTGTAAGGACTGTAGGCTATGAAGCTTTGCTGTTGTAAACATTGCAGGGCAGGGATGAACTTGAAACCCTGCTTACCCCATAATGCTCTGCAGTTGGTCTAGTGTACGTATATACTACGTACCTACTAAAATTGGGACACATTGCCTTATAAACCACGCAGAACATAGTTACCGTAGTGATGGAGACAAACTTTTATCAGTACTTCACTGCAAAACTGTGTAAGATATGTCAGCCTAATAAGCCTTGTTCCCATGCAAGTCACACCTCCTGAAAGAGTGGCCTGGTATATGCTGTTTGCGCATGTGTGAACAAATTGCTAAATGTATAGAAAAAGTTAGTAAAATTATCTGTAAACCATCTCAGATACATGGCCAGGAGTAGTACGGAGGCAGTATATGTACGTATGTATGTACTATGTAGTAACCGGAGAATAAGAAATTCACCTGATTCTGACTCTCTCGCAACTGAAATGGGTTTCTAACAAGTCAAGAATAGTAAAAGAACCTGTAATTTTCTTATCTGCTACGATTATACGTAGCTACCTTATCACAGAAATTCGGAAGCACTTCCTCTCTTGGCAGTGACTGTATGCTGCTCAATATTCGATCTTGGATCTGGCCTTCTAGGCTTTTCAGTAGCAAATGGGATCAAAGATTCAAACTACAGATTACTTTACTAAGATACTTACCGATACCTATATAGACAGGCTCTAATGCATCGATCTTTTCAGTGGAATAAAAAATTATTTAGACCGAATTTGTCTGGTAATGTCATCCTTTGGAGAATTGACCAAACAAACTCAGTACAGGCATCAATGGACCATGAGACAGCTATTTTCTATGTCTGATACGCATGAATGACGATGCCTTATCAACATTAATGTGGTTCTGATAGTGTGTCTAGCTATTACTGTATAAGGTAGGTGGGGTATAATTTTATAACTTTTTGACTGCTTAGACCTGTTTCTCCTCAAGCAGGTGAGCTATGCCTGCCAAATGTGCAGGGTATATAGGATTTAAAGCAAATTAAGTCACACTCTTCACATTTAGGCTACCTACTCTAGTTTAGTGTATGATCACTAAGTACCATACTACAAGAGTGGTTCGAGATTTGTACAAACTAACTATTGCGAAGAGATACCTGTAAGGTCCAGGGTTTGAAACGTATTTACTGTGTGCAAAAGTTAAATGTCGCACAACTGGCACAGTAACTATATTATACATTACATTTAGCTCGGACTGACTTATTGCTGAGCACAGCCTTCATTAATGTCTGGCTAGATTTACGTATTTTCACAAGCTATTATGACTAGGCAAATGCAGGGCATTGTGGGGCGAGCCTTCGCGAGAATTGTGAATGTGAAGGAGCTGTTGGCGAATGAGGCTACATCTTGCAGCAGATTGGTGACATGTCCACAGTACCCATACTGTCTGCGAGGCAAACGGTAGACATGATTGGCAACCCCCTTGAAATTAACATTTCCTCCACCTGTAGCTATTAAACCCTGCAATGGAAATGTTGAACATGTAGGATGATGTCATACTAATAGACACAGCATTGATATGTCAATTCACACCCTCCAATGGAATGATCAACACGTAGGATAATGTCATACTAATCAATACAAAATTGATACTTCAATGCCACTGTAACTTCATCTAGAATGTAATACGTGTGCTAGCCTGAAGAGGTGGTACAGGGGCAGGATCCATGTTATTGGTCGAGGAGTATAACTTAGGTGTATGCTCGTCCCAGCTACATTGCAGACACTCAGTAGAATGTGAGTGAATCTTGAGACCAGGGAATCTCATGTACATCTCAGCGCGTCCAGCGTAGCCATGTGGTGTGCATGAAATGTAAACATCTTAGTTGGGATAGAAGATTGTTGTAACAATGGGAGCTGTGCCTGCATGACCTGTTGTTGTCTGTGCCTCACCAGTACTCTGTCAGACTGTAGCCTGGCCTCTCTCTCCTCAGCAGCCTCATCGGCAAGTCTGCCAGTCATTTGCTGCAGCCTAGCCTATCTCACCGCGTCAGTCTCGACTGCCAGTCTGCGCCTTCTTTGTTGCAGGTCTGCCCCTCTTCTTTCGGCAGTCTGAGCAGCGTGCCTAGTCATATCACTTATTCTCCGCTTCTGCAACCTTTCTTCTCTCTGTTCCGGATTTTAGGAAGCACGGCAGGCCCTCTCTCGTTCTCTTCTATGGCGTAGCCTATTCTCTCTCTGCACTGCATGATTCAGTAGTTCCCTTTGAGGAAGTAGTCTGCTAACATCCATAGCTGAGGGAAAACTTTGTACGTACGTACGTACGTGTAGTGGAAACGCGAGAAATTCAACTGCTAAGTGAGAGCGCGAGAAATTGGAATTGTAAAATTAGATTGCAAAGCGTTAAATTATGTGAACATCGAATATGCGGCACGACGTACGTACGATATTTTATACATTCAGAGAAAATGCACCGTTGACATGACTAGTGTGGGGCTCGCTCAGGCTCGCCCCAATTATCATTTCATAAATAGCATGAGGAGAGAAGGAAGGAAAATACAGTGATATGACATACTTCCATTGACATCATAAGACAACAGCAAAATAACTCACACACCTATATATATATCATTGACTTCCACCAGAGTCCCAGTAGAGTCTGGCACTGGATTCTGACCAAGGTTTAGTCCGGTTCCCAGACTACCACTGTTGTACTCATAGTACCACAATACACCTACAGCAGTAGAGAGGAGGAATCACTATACATTCTACTAGTAAATATTACCATACCTTCTAGCTAAGCACTGACCTCACACTACACATTAATATGCGCTGCAGACTCAATATTGCTCACACCACATCCTACGTATATCACAACCCACAGTACAATGACATCCCACCTGTAACAACCACTTTGAAATACTATTTCAACCAACAGCACAATCTTTATTAATTAATAACAATAAAGATTATATAACAAAAGTGATTTTGCCATGTACACATCATAATCTAATATCCTGTTATCCCATGTATATGTAGCAAGCAGCATGGAAGACTTGGCTGGAAAAATGTCAAAAGATATAGGGATGACAATCTGTCGTGACATCATTCCTACCTTGTTCAGCTACTTTTTTGGGATTCCATCCCTATATGTTCTTAAAGTTGTTCTTGTAACTTTGTACCGTAGAGTTGGTTACTTTCATAGATTTAATGGCTTTCACACACCAGGCCTTCATATAACATTCAAATTCAAAGACATTCATTCAAAATAACCCTGCAAATAATTACTAATTGTATTGCTTTTACAAACATATTAGCAATATATACGTGTAGGTGCAACCCTGGCAGTATGTGTCCCTTGGGAAGCATTATTATTGAGCTCTTATACGTTATACCTTTAAATAGATCAAAACCTGGAGCACCAATGGCAATGAGGTCATCCTATGTCAATGAGAAAGAGGAGTACAGTCCATAAAAGATGTTTATGTACCACAGCAGCCACGCAAAGTAAAGGCTCTGCTAAAAGGAAAAAAAATTACCATCAAACCCATCGTACCACTGCATACATTTACATACATGCTGTAGCAAACGTACACAGTCCCATACACCACCAGCAGGGGCATTGGAACTGTAGTGGCCGTGGCTGCCCCACTTTTAGGAGAAAAAACGTTTGTAAGTACAGATTTGCCATTAACATCCTGCTGCGACCATGCATCTAATCCTCAAAGCTAGAGGCAGGCAGACAGTCAGCAACATTAAAAAAGTCTCACCAATTTCGAATGTTTTGATTTTCTCAAGTCCCTGAGAAGAACTAAAAATTATGAGGGAAAACTTTTCTATACTGCGTGCATGGATACATACTCGGATGTGCAATGATTGGTTGTCAACTTACTGCTCTACTGTGACCATGTCTTCTTCTCATCCTCAGGCAGAGAGTCAGAAAAGCCTCACTAACCTTGAAGTATTGATTTTCTCAAGCATTAGATAGCATAAGAGCAGTCTCTGGTAACACAAAAAATTACACAGGAGAATTTTATTCCGCACACTGTGCTTCCAGGAATTACTGCCTCGTCACTTGTAGAATGCTTCTGTGACACCACTGACAAGCCATATAAATCAAAGGCACCACATAAAATCTGCTACATATGGTAACACTACTCCCACTGGAAGTTATCTCGTGTTTGGCTTGTCCTATACATGTAGCCCTGTTCCCATCAGTATAAAAGCAGTGGAAGGTCAGTTTATCATAGAATACGACTACAGTCAGGTAAACACTAACATCAATAATATGCACACTAAGAATAATGGTGTTGTGGAGCAGTAACATTAATCAATAGAGGCCTTGCCACAGCAGTGAAAAGTTCTGTTTTGTAATGTTTCATTGATACGTACCTGTCACCAGGCAAGAATTACAAAAGAGAACAAAGCACTACAAGTTAGTCCACTGTTAGTAGCCATTGTAATCAATTTTCAGTTTGGCATAACTTGCACTAGTATGCTAGTACCTAATGAAGAAAGGGAGAGGATACAAATAGCAGGGTCATACCATGCATGCATTGCAAACCATTATCGTGCTTTGATGTAGTTTTCTTGTACAAAACATAAGAACATGCTTGTTTGCTTCTAATTTCTTATGCTTCTGGCTAGATACACCTTTATCCATGCCATTACATGTATGATGTAATAGGGTAAAAGTGTTGGTAGCCCCTATGACGTACCTGGAAGAAACCTCTGAGTTCTAAAATTACCTGGGGGAGCATACCCCCAGATCCTCCTAGAGGGTGTGGCTCCACATGCATTACACCTCCCATCAAAATATGCATTACAGCATCTCATTTCTCCCATCAAAACATCCCCCAATACTACACTCGTGTATACAGACAATCAACTCACCGTAATGACTGCCCCTGCTCCAGCAGTGCAATAGGCCTGACCCACAGCCTCTATCGGTCGTCCCCCCATACTCGCTGTGAATTATAATAAGGAGCGTGCAACATAACACAGCTACACTGCATAAAATGTGTAGTCATACTATGGATGGGCTCTTATTAGAATTAAGTCATTAATTACTACAGGTGGCTCTTTACTAGCTGCCCAGTGGTAGTGAGGCAAATAATCCTGATGCATAGTCAGCCCACATTTGTATACATTATGGAATATGGTAGTTCTCCATATATAGGCAGAGGAGGTTGGACACACATTCATTAACATGCGTGGTCACATGCCATTTACTGCCGTTAATTACATTTCATATTGTGTTCCAGAGTGCCATTTGCTCACTGAGAAGCTAAAATGTACCAACGGTAGGCATCAACAAGGAGTTAGCAAGTGCTGAAATGATTTATCGTTAAGCAGTCTCATGAATCTCGAGTGATTCTCCATGATTCCATGGTGCCAGAACTGTGACAGAAACAACAACAATTGAAAGCTATACTGACTCAAAAAACCACTAAGCAGAGCTCTTTAATACAGCTGCAATAGCCTGCAGATAGATGTAAGATTATAGGTACAGACTTGGAGGGGCAGCATCTTGCTCTTTGTTGATTGGATCCATGTAGGTATTCCAGCCTTGCCAACAGCTAGATAGTTTAAGGACCATAGCACCACAGCTACCTAGGGGTTGAATGGGGTTGACTCGCTTTCCTGAAAGCACTTCACAAGCGGGTTCCAACAATATGCGTTTCTTGTGTATTGTGTATTGACAACAAAACTTCACCAAAACAGGACCAAACTACTTTTGTACAGGCAGCTCCATAAAGAAGCCATATAACTTCATAATCACATAGACTGTCTCATGACCATGTCCAACCTCCTCTGATATATAGGGATGGCCCTGAAAAAAATGGCCGCCTCATAGAATGTGTGTGACCCCTCCTTCATACCAAATAAGTGTAATCACTGTTGCAGTATCTGTAAACATCTTCTATGGTGTAAGCTCTGTTTTAAAACTTGCTGCCTACCCTAACCTAGGAGCTGTAGTAAACCTTCCTTGATAAAACTATGCGATGAACTTGTCCACATCTAGAGGCAGCTAGGTCTTTCGCTATGGGTGGGTACTAACTAGGGATAGGGTTCAATTAGCCTCATGCAGGCAGGCCTCTTCATTAAAGCTATAGGAGGACTCTTACTAGAGCTAACTAGATTTCAAGTAATTCTATAGAGATAGGCTATATGGGTACATGGGGCCTTAAACTAGCTGTAACCAGCTTCCTTTGGGTATTAAAGTCACTAGCTAAATGTCCAAGATCAAAGCCGATTACCATACTCTAAATGGGTACTACTTCAGGTGGGCTTTATTACATGTACATGTTTGACATGATTGCGGACATACAATATTGACTATAAGCTTCAGTGGCAGATCCAGGGGGGGACCAGGGGGACCGGTGCCCCCCCCCCTCGGGCAGTTTAAAATCAGCTCCAGTTCTCTCCTACAGTCGTGGCGAGTCATGGAGTCACGAAATTACCGCACTGCGGCACAAGTACTCGATCACGTGCTGATGCTAAACGTAGTAGGCGTGTCTGCATATGCGTGACATCAACAAACACGTAGTCGTAGACAAGACAGCAATTGTAGTGGCTTAAGTAAAAATTCTGTCATTATGTGCATGCATGTAGGCCTATTGGCCTCTAGTAGGCTTATACATTTGACTCTATTAAATTATATCAAAGCGTGACGTATGGCATTCTGCTACCAACGTTGACGGTGGGCCGAGCAGAAATGTACCTTCCACTGCTGAGTCTGATGTAGCTGGCTTATTTATTTGACTGTTCCACTCCAGAACGAAATGCTATGAGAGTGCTTCCTCACCGCTTGAAAAAGGGTAATTTTTACAATCTGCTGCTTCGCAGCCTCTTGCAGCCCTACGTATACGCTAAATAAAATCCGAATGGAAACTACTCGCTAATAATTCTAGAACCGCCACTGAATCTCTGTTTAGTACAATATGATGTAGCCAGTGGCAATTTGCAGCTGAAATGCAAAGACAGCGCTTCCTGACTAATATAAAGGTCAAACATTTTTCCGCGCTTCGCACGGAAAAGTTTTCGGCAACTTCGCAGTCTCTATGGCCTTGTGCCCCCCCCCCCCCTTCCGCAATCCTAGATCCGCCCCTGAGCTTAAGGGCATAACTCACAGCAGGGCTGTAGAGGGCGCACATTAGTGAGGTCCCTATCAGTAATGTAGCACCTCCCTAATGGCAGTGGACCTAGAGTAACCAGTTCACTCCAGCGAGGTGCACAAACCTGTGTGTGTGTGCACGTGTATCCATGTACGTATGTGTGTGTGTGTGTGTGTGTGTGTGTGTGTGTGTGTGCGCATGCATGCATGCGCATGTGTATGTGTATGTGTGTGAGTGCACATACATATATCTTATTACATGCATTCCCGTGCAATACGAGAGAATATTGCACGAGTGCAGGGATGTATTTTCACGAGTCCGAAGGACGAGTGAAAATACTTCCTGCATGAGTGCAATACGCCGTATTGCACGGGAATGCGTGTAATAAGAGATTTATTCTATATAGCTGTACTACATTGACCATAGCTGGATAATACATGCACATAGCTAACATTGTACAATAACAGCGATGATAGTTCACAATGATCTACATGGCATGTATAATTCAGAAAATAATGTACAAAATGAAACGTGGGTGGTTTTTACAGGAGGCGTTACTGTAGTAATAACTCGGAAATAAAGTCATTCTGCCAAACCACGAGGAAGATATGGGGCGGAGTTCGCGGAATTTTCGATCACGCGGCAAGTTCTTGAAAATGGCGATGCTACCGAGGTGTGTATCTCTGGAACGGAGAGCGCTATAGACTTCTAGCGTCGGATTCCTTTAGTTCACAGATAGTACTTGCACTATACCAAGAATCATTCGCGTCTCGCTAATGGTTGTCGAGATATGACAGTGTGAAAATTGGCAAAAATGCGGCCACTGTTCAGCCAATCAAGTTACGAAATTTAAATTTACGGTTCAACTGCGCATGCGTATTTGCCCGTGCAATACGGGATAATATTGCACGGTAGCTCTACGTATGTAACAATAATGTTATGCACAGGTGGAGTATAGAATAAATGTGCATATTATGTATGTGGCATATAATCAGGGTTCTTTATAGGGTTCAATTTATTCACATAATAATGTAGCATTGTTACACATTATTGGGGCTAGAAATCACTTGACTTCCGGGTCACGCCTACTCTGACATATTCACCAAATTATCCTGTACAAAAACATAAAAACATCCTTGTTTACACATGCTTTCCCGTATTTTCTCTATTTAGTGCTCACTTTATCCCCCATTACATCATAATAGTAAAGGGTCTATATTTGTAGCTATTAGGTAATTAGCTAGCAGTCAAGGGCCATAACACATGTATATGCTATACACACCAGAACGTTCTCTCCAGTGCTCAACACCAAGGCGCCCAGTAGCTGTCCAGTCTTGTTCTCAAACGCTCTAGGATTAAGGCCAGGTCGTGGGGGCACCTCAGCTGGAGCTACAGGGGAAGAAATCCCAAACAACATTTCTGAAAACTGGAAGGAGTTTTTCAGATACAGAACACAGCACTGGAAAGTTTTACACTGCAACTGGGATACGGGAAGGGAGAATCTCCACCATCACCTAAGCCCCCCCCCCCATTCGTTTTGTGATAAAACAACTGCAGATATTATAGCCGAGCGCAGCGAGGCCTATAATCGTGACATACAGGCTATATATATACTCTGCCAAGTGTAAAGATAAGAAGGGGGTGTAATATAATGTTTTGCATGAAGTAGGGGTCACAGAGGTGTGAAACTTATACCATTGTGATCCTTGGGGAACAAATATGAAAACGTATGTGAAGCTCCTCTACTTTCAGTTTCTGTGAGGAGTTATGGCCAAAACAAAACTATATACATTTTATATGTCTCCTTAAGGCTTACTAGCGCCCCACCTTGTCTCTCCACTCACCCACAGCAGCCATGACTCATCCTTGAAAGTATGCTGCAGACAGAGATAGCAATCTCTCAAAGACCGGTCGCTTTTTCGTAGCTTCTCCAGCTGCATTGTCATACATGGCTCCCGGTCAATTGTTATTTTCGCGAAAGGCTGGCTCGCGACCCGTCTCGCCCCGCCCAATACATCCGTTTCTACTCGACCGCCTTTACACTTGGCAGAGCGATTAACCCTCGATATGTTTATATGTCCGTTCCCTCCCCCGGGGGGCCCCCGGGCAACAGCACGTGTTCAAAATGGCGTCTCTGGCAGTTACATGGATGCCGTCTTCGAACTTGTAGCGCACCAAGAGTCAGAGAGTTGGACAAGTCTACCACATAGTTTTTACCAACAGTTCCCAGGTTAGTAGAGTTTGTGTACCCATTGTGTAAGTAGAGATATGAGCGCTGGAGATGGACGGCACGATCGAGCGATGCGAACGTGAGTTTGAAGCACTACAGCCCCTCTGTCTGCTCTCTCGTGGTATCTGTGGCTGATTCTCAGAAAATCTTGTAGATAGAGACATAATTCACCTGGATGGCAGTCGTTTTTCGTAGCTGCTCCAGAATTACTACTTACCTGTTCAGCTATTATTCTCGCGACTAGCTGACTCGCGAAAATGGTCGGCCCCGTGTGCATCGGGGGCTACCCCAGCCCGCATCCCGTGTGCAACCCAGGGTGTGATGAAAGTTCTGCAGGAATGCTTCCCAGGGAATAATTATGTTACTACACATGATACAGCTTAGAGATCTAGTTTCGAAGGCCATTTTTTTAATACTTCAATACATTTTTTGGGGGGCCATCCCTATACCCAACCATAATATATCAACTACCTGTTGATTTAAATACACATAGCAACTACCTGTTTACGCATGCCTCTGGTAGCCATGCGAGGCATATTACGCTTGCGTATTCCTAGTTAATATTGCTTTCAGGAGTTATATAATTATGCACTGACTCCCAAATGGCTTTAGAATCAATCTTAGGGAATGTAAAAATCAAAAATTTTCTGGGGGGGGGGGGGTTATACCCCAGACCCTCTAGCAATTTGTGCTTCAAAGAAGTCACTGCTCCCCCCCCCCCCCCCCCACTCCCCCACGCCCCCTCCCCAACTTAAAATCCTGTATGAAACCCCGCCATCCACAATGTCACGGTATGTAAACTCAAGACTACATGTTGCAAATATATTACTGAGTGCTTATCAAGACAGAACACTAAAAAATATATATATCACCTTTAGCATATACTCTTACAGTGTTCTGCCCAGGATTGTCTGCAGCTAAACTTTCGCGGATGGCACATTATTATCGTGATTACGTCACACACGTGATACTAGCATGCATTTGTTTCTACAAATATGGAAAGCAGTAGTGTAGTATTTACCTGAGGTCAGTTGAGCAACAGATTCTTCACAGTTATGTATTTGCTGGAATACCATCTACTACAGCCATACAAAGCAATAAAAGATTGCAGATATGACAAATCCAGGCTCTTTGAAGTTTGACACCGATCCCTTGAGCTCGCAGTAAGTGTCAATACAGTTAAGCTTAGTGCTGGTCGAAGCGTAGTAAGGACTGGTTGGATGGCTACAGAACTGGCTGAGGCTGATCACCACTGACCACTGTGGGCAAAAATGCTCTTATTTAAGTATACGTATAGCGGGAAAATTTGGCAAGGACTTTAATTTGGCAGTTTGGCGAATCATAAAAAAATTGCCAATTAAATTTTCGCCAATAATAAAACCTGACATAATGCGCCTGTATATATTATCGCGTACCCACGCACGTATATATTATCTATGATACACATCTGAAACAGTTACCCGGTGCTATTATCATGGCACTGTACAAGTAATTCAAGAAAGGAGGACCTGTACATGTACTTCCCACTCTACGGACGTGTGGTGAACAAGCAAACACGGAGGCTCTTGGAGAGTTATCAGGAGAGCCTGACGGGAAAGAAAGCTGTCACACCTCGAGGCAAGTACAATAGCTACATGCAGAAAGGGCACAGGTAGGGAAGTACATGTACGCTGCTGAGAACGGTTCGACCAAGGCGGCTAGGTACTTCTCGAAGCTTCTAGATCAAAAGATAACCAATCAACAGCGAGAAGGCTTACGTACATCGTTCACTAAAGCATTACTTATTATTTTATCATAAGCTTACGTCAATTAAAATCGGCAAATTTAATATTAAAATCTAGCCATTTTCAGCCATTTCGCCAAATTCTCCCACCATGCGGTAGTATTACATTTTGTGCTTTTCAAGCAGTACCAGCCAACTTACGTCGATGGTCAAACAGTCGACCCTCCCCAACTCCGTCATCATCATCAACAGTAACACCAGGCAAATCAAAAGTAGCAGGGTCCCCAGTGACTCCTTCACATAGTCCTGGAGAAATGGGGCAGCTGAAAACCAGTCCTGACTGGTTTGATGCAGGCAAGCCTGGGTCAGCAAGGTCCAGTCCTCCAGGATAGGTGCCTTTTGGCGCACCAATGATGATTCTAAGGGGATGTATGTATATGCATGTGTATGTGTACACAATTTTCAAATTTACAAGCCATGCATAAGTGATTCATGCTGAACGTAAGTGATTTGACCGTAAGCGAATCTGATCCTAAGCAGTTCAGCCCTAAGCGATTCCACTTTCTCAGCTACTTTGCATTCAGAGAGAACACTTGAGAGCGGTCGATGCTTGAGAAAACTTTTTGTAAATGACAGTGATTCATGGTACACTAAAGGTGTTCCAAGAACACACACATACCTGATGGTATACCAGCAAAGGCAGAGGAGGTCAGAACCATATGCAGATGTGTACGGACTTCCATCAACATAGCTACATCTAAGGAGATGATATCATGGCTTTGCAAAGACCCAATGTTTGTGTATCTCACCAGCCCACCATGTATCAAATATGTGTATATACTTGAAGCAGAGCAGAGGTCGATGGCCCTACAGGCCTACTAGTGTGGATGTGTGCATTATTTAGGGGGTGTCTCCAAGGTGGCGTCTCTATTGTGACGTTACAGCCAGAGGGTGGGGCGCAAGGGTTATGCATTTTTTTAAAGTGCTTTTCATTGGACTTTTTAAAGTGCATTCATTGGACTTGTAAATTTGCTTCTGCTGAGTTCCTTTGCGTCGATAATGCAATTGTCTGCAGAAGCCAGGTTTCCTTGTGGTATGGAAAATTTCACATACAGTGCTATAATTACCGGTATAGCGCAACTGTGCACTTTGTGGAATTTAAAGTACTGTCTGTGATGGTGATCTACCCATGCACCATACTACAATGTGAGTGTTATTAATTCCAAATACCATACCAAACCATGCTACCGTAATACCTACACTGTTATAAGAATATCCTACCTAGTTTTTCCTAGGGCATCTTGCATTATAGCATCAGGGTCAGTAAGACCAAGGTCGAGAGTTTGTATCTGATGTGCAGTCACTGAGTAGCCAAACAAGTCCACATCTTGGCCAGCTGCAGGTGATCTACGAACTATAGGTTCTTGAACATCTATGTTATTAAGATTGACTGTAGGAACATTTTGTGATTCATTAGAAACCTAAAAAAAGAAAGTATACCTAATTATATGTATGTCTTGCATGTTATAACTAGGTTCTCCATTTCACTGTTACCAACACTGTCAAAGGTGGCATATTTGATTGAGGAAGTACAAGAATGAAATTGGGGTCTAGTATAATGGAGGTACGGAGCAAAGACTGAGGACTTAATAATCAAAAGGGCAGGTACAAGGGGAAGGTCATTACTTGATGCAAGTGGGAGGGCATGGTGCTAGTGTACTGGTACTGTATAAGCTCTATTATCCTACCTTAGGTTTATATCTGACCTAGCTTGTTTATTATAAATCTTGAGACATATCTGTAGTACCTCAACTGATTCTGTTTCACCATCACAGGTACACAGTGCAGTAATGTACATTGTGAAGCCGCCTAAACTGGGAACGATCACAGGAATCCTGGGGAAAGAAACAACTGGTGAAATAGCCTCACACAGCTAGAAATAAATACTGTGGAATCTGAAGTACTAGTGCTATGCTGTCTAGACATCTGTGCTGTAATAATATTCTTGGAGTCATGATGTGTGTAAACATCCAGTTGCTTTAGTTTGGACATTCTACTTGCCAACTTGTACAGTTTGTTCTGATATGCAATTGTTGTACTTGTTGGGCTTTGAATCTTCATTTTCAAGGCAACACTTTACTCTAATGTCTTCAGGTCCACGTATTAGCCTTGTTGGAAGTACAGTACATCATTGTGTAGCCTCGTTTTCAGGCCCACATGCACATTTCACTTTAGCTACCTGTGGGCCTGGTACATTTTCTCACGCTCGTGACATGTTGGGTGGAAAGAATTTTTTTTGCATGGGCAAAGACAACTACAGTTCTCAGGCAGAAAGGCAGTGAATCCACACTTTGTCACTACTGTTTGTAACACGGACTGAGCACTGAAGCAATGTCTTCAGCAATATTAAGGTAGATAAATACAGCCATCTTGCAAGCTGTTTATGCCTATGAATAATTAAGTGTTTTAATCACCTGAGGAAATGTATCAGGCTCTCCACACTCGATCTTAAAAATAAAGGGAAGGAGAGGTATCTGATTGTGGTAGGGGAATAAAAAAGTGTTTTATCACAACTTTTCACTGATATGTACTTCTGTCGTTGAAGTTTTTTTTAGAGGGAGGGGGCAAATCAAAGAGAGAAATTCCAGGATTTCATGATTCACTAATTTTGCTTACGCTATTGGTCCCTCCAAGAGTTCACCAGTTTCTTGGTTGTAGCAGCTGTCAAGGGTGACTGTGACCTCAAAAGATGCTGTCTCTTCTAGAGGAACGTTTTGACAGGTACCAGCCACCTCTATGGCATCACTGGAGGGGGGGGGGAGTGGAGAATAAAACAATGGTGGATCAGGAATGGCAAGCTTGCCAATTTATATGTAGTAGCTAGCATGAGATTTGTAATTGCTTGTCTAGTTAGGATAAACCATAGCCAACCTCCAAAATATTTAATGCAATTCTAATCTGGAAGACAAGATATCAGAGCCACAGTAAATAAAGTGAAAGGTGCACCAAGAATAAATAGTGTCCACTCTCAGCCTGTTCTATCACAACTGCATGCAACCAGCTCACTCTGGGCAGGTGGCACCAACTGAGGTGCTAATGGCAAATTCAGTACTGACAGATGGCTCCAGTGAGATAGTCTGCAAGATTGCCTGCAGGGAAAGACAGCCATAAATGCAAGTGGATGGCACTGCAGCAATACATGTAGATTTATACACAGTAGAAAGTTTGTAATGTATACCTCATGATATAAAACCATTGGCCTCATTTATATCATGAAAGCACAGAATTAATTCTAATATACACTGGACTGCAATTTAACTCTGAGGGCATGGATGTAAGGTGGTGGGCAAGTAATCTCACAATTATTAACTTTTCATCTAATCTAAGATTTATTTAAGTCCTGACTTAAATGCTCTGCTTGAAGCCCACATTTGCATTGTTTGATTTTGCTGTCTGTCTCCAGTGCTCATATCTGTGCTTACAGAGAGGCTACACAAACTCTCCTAACTTGGAGCTGCACCTTGGTATGGACTTGTCTAGATCTCTTCACATGCCTTGCCCCCTCAAAACCAGGGAATGTGACTCATAGATTGCTACCAGTCAATTATAAATTGTCCTGCCAGTTTTAAAATGTGTACTATTTCTATAAATTGGGCAAACATGTAGCACTAGGTAATAAGTATGGGTAATCACATGGATTTGAGTGCGATTTGAGAATAATTGCATGAGCAATAGGTAAGGTAATTGCACGAGCGAAGCGAGTGCAATTTTGCCTATTGCAAATGCAATTATTCCCAAATGGCACGAGAATCCTTGTGATTCCACGTTAATCACATATCATTACAGTTTCTATAGTTACAGCCTTTGTTGAACTAAATAAGTGTGCGATTACAAAAAGTGTGCGATTATGGAATTAAATAATCGCACTCTTATCTATAGGTATTAGATAGGTAGATAGGTATCTTATCTATCTGTATTGTTACTAATATAGTATGTGATTAAGCTATAAATATCATAGTCAAGATATAGTTTAGTCTCAAGTTTACTTTAACCTCCTGATAGCCTATATATAGTGCACTATGATGGCAATTCTTCAGACACTCTTGCAAGCGAAGAGCTTATCAGACTACGTGCATATACCTAGCCTTCCAAGTGATACATGTAGCTGCATGCAGGTCAAGTTCCGTCCCCTGTGTGTATATATGTGTTTGATACGTACATATTGTCAAACAATTAAGATGCCCGTTAGCGTTCATGCATGGTTCTGAATGCTTTTATGCAGACATGCACAGCCATATATGTGACCTTTGACACTAAAAGACTACCTGTACAATGTACGATAAACCATACATAAAATGCTGAGTTCATGCATTGCCTTTTCTATCCAAACGTAGCCCCACACTAGCAAGACAATGTTGTATAAGCTGTTGTGACAATATATCTATGGGTATATTGCACTTTTTTTTACATCCACTTTGATCTCTATACTGACTATGCAACTCTGTGTAGATTATGATTCACTACACCGATATCTGTATTTACCAAGCATACTTACGGTCAATAAATTATAATCTTTCTACCTTTCTTCTTCCTTTCATTTCTTTTTTCTGTCTTTGAGTATCTCATAATAATAATAATATACTCATGTTGCTGCCGTAGCGCTTACGCCATTGACCACGCACCCACAGACGCAGGCGGAGCTTGTAAGACCTCCAGTCAGAGGACAAGAGCAAGAACAACCAGAGACCACACAATCCTGATCACCATACAATTCCTTCTTCCTAGTCTCCCATATCAGTAATACAAAGCTCTTAACTAGCTTTAATAATGCTTTAAAATCATCCCTGTTCCAATTCTCAAACCCTAAAATAAAACTTGCCTTATTAAAATTATCAAGTGTACTAAACTCCCCAAACCTCCCCCCAATAGATTTTCTAATTCAACCATGAAATTATTTCTAATGCTGTCATATGCTGGACACTCCCAGAGAACATGTACCACACTCTCACATTCACCCCTGCATAATTTACACTGCCTATCATCATTTTTACCCCTATGTCTTCCTAACTCTTCATTCAGACCGTTCGTACCTGACCGAAACTTAAACAATAATCTTGTACCCGGATCACCTACCCCCTGCAAATAATTCTTGAATTCTATTTCCTTACAGAAAGACTTGTACAGATTCAACTTAACTTTAGTATTCAAGCTGTCATTAAAGTCCTTGTATTCTCTATCCCTCAACGCTTCGTCTACCGTATCTAAAAACAAATTAATATTATCTGCAGCTAATACCTCTTGGCTATCTAAATCTAACTGCAGCAGCAATTCATTAATTACTTTCATCCAAGTTTTCCTCTGCCTACCTCTACATGGTTTCACTTCCCACTCAGCATCTAATAGTACTCTAGGATACCGCTCATTATCAAACTTATTGACTTTATACCACCACTTAAGTTTGCTTCTATCCCTCCTCCCTTTCAAGGACTCTAACCCCATATCTCCCCTTACCGCTTCATTACACGTTTTGGAAGAGCAGCCAAGTATCTTCTTAGCTGCTCCTAGCTGAATGGATTCTAAGGAAGCTGCCTGCCGTTTATTACAAGCCCACACTTCACTACCGTATTCTAAAGTAGGACGAAGTACTGAAACTAACAATAATCTCCTTGCAACGGTACTGATATTCCTATTACTTACAAACCGGTGCAAACGATTAAGCTTTTTCTTCCCATTATCAATTACCTTCTGTACATGACTATCCCATGACCCATTCTCAGCAAATTCAATCCCCAAGTAACAGTAACTTACAACCCTTGGAATTACTTTATCTCCCCACTTCCACGCACACATATCTGTAATAGCCACCTTGGAAAATACCACAACAGCACTCTTTTTGATGTTAGATTTCAACCTCCATTTGTTACAAAACCCTTGTACTACATTAATCAACTTTTGTAAATCCTCCGCATTAGTAGTTAAACCAACAAAATCATCTGCAAACATTAGTCCCCCAACCTTAACATCATTCTTAATGATTATACCAAGCCCAGCTTTCTCAACCTCATCTAGTAACTGATTAATAAAAATGGAAAATAGGATAGGCGATAGACTACAACCCTGTGCTACCCCCTGGCTTATATCAAATGGTTTGGATTTTTCCCCCTCCAGTAAAACAGCACTCTCTGTAATGTCATACATCTTCTTAATAACTCTCCACATCCTACCCCTAACACCCAATTCCCACAACCTAAACCATAAACCATCGTGCCAAACCGTATCAAAAGCCTTCTGGATGTCTAAGAAAAAAGCATAAGTGTGTTTTCCTTCTCTTATTCTGCCTTGTATGATCTCGTTCAAAGTATAGACATTATCAACACAACTTCTTTTCGCTCTAAAACCTGCCTGCCCCTCATGAAGAGCCTTTTCCGATTCTAATCTTATTACCAAGCGATTATTTAAAATCTTACAAAACAGTTTACCAACAACGTTCAATAGAGTAATGCCTCTGTAATTACCTGGATCCTCAGCATCACCTTTCTTATACAAACTAACAATTAATCCTTGCCTCCATTGTGTAGGAATACCCTCTTCTGTCCAGACTACTTCATATAAAGCTTTCAACAGATTCGCCATTCCAGAGCCACCATACTTAAAAAGCTCCCCAACTAAGCCATCATTACCTCCAGTTTTGTTATTCTTTAGACTTTTCAAACACTTTTTAATTTCGGCATAACTTATATCCCTGTCTAAAATCTTATCCTTCCGTGCACTAGACATCTCGCTGTACTCTGTCACCTTACTCTCTACATGCTCTCTCCAGCTATCATCAAACTGATCATCTACTGATGCTGTACCCAGCTTACCGTAATGCTCATGTAGAACTTCAAGCTTCCCCTTTGTACTGGTTACGCATGAACCTGAACTACTCCTTAATGAAGCAATGCTCTTACGACTACCCTTTGAAGTCCTGCCAACAAATGCCCAAAATTCCTTCTTGTTTACATCAAAATCTTTATTAGCCTTTTCTATCACCTCATTCCAACTATCTAACTTCTTCTTACGTACCAATTCCTTGATTTCTGAACGTAACTTGTAATACTGTCCCCATTTATCTTCCCTACCACTCTGAATCTCTTTGTAAACCTGTCTTCTTAACCTAATCTTATCTTTAATCTCTTCATCCCACCATCTCGCTGCTTTGCCACACACTATCACCTTTTCCCCAATTTCTTTTGATGCTACCCTCTTCACTGTGTCTTCCCAATCCTGAACCACTGCCTTCACTAATTCTGACCCCCTTAGCCCCTGGTGCTTCCTTGTCTGTATCCTTTCTTGAAATACTTCTACTTCTATGCTCAAAGCTTCTTGATACTGCTGCCTCACTTCCTCCTCTTGAAATCTTTCAATGCGCCATTTCTTAATTACCCGTTTTTGCTGCTTAGCAGTTTTTACAGTCCGACCCAGTTCCATCCATACTAAAAAGTGATCCGACTTCCCTATATCGGTGTCATCTACCTGCACACTCCCTGAAACCTGCAACAAGTTGGAATCAGTAACTATATAATCAATGATAGACTTCTGCTTCAATGAAGGCCTAGCTCTAGTCCACTGCTCAACCTCCGTCAAAAAGGAAATCATCCTGTTACCACTCGCATTGCATTTTCCTTCTCCAAACATACCTATTACATCATCTAGTTCAGAAGATCTTCCTACCCTAGCATTAAAATCACCTAGAAGCACAACCTGACCACGCTCCTTCATACGCAGCACATCCTCTTTCAATTCCTCGTAACTGCTTTCAATAACTGAAACACTCTCGCTATCCGTAGGCATGTAAACACAACCCAAAAATAAAAGTATTCCTATCGTTTTCACCTTTCACCTTGATCCACATACTTTGTTCGTAGCTAACATCCTTAATAAGCTCTTACTCCACTGGCTAAGCACTCATAACCCCATTCAGTTGGAAATATTGTAATTTTTAATATTATCTGTTGAACCCATTTTGTTAATCAGGACAATTTATGCGTTTTCCTTCCCATTTTGTCAATCTATAGAATGTTGTGTACACCATTTACAGGATACACATAGTACATGTATATACATGTACAGCAGTCCAAACTAAGCATTACTTTATCTGTAATTTGAGTAAAACAGCTGGAGTAGTATACATAGCAACTAAGATGGGTGAAGCCTTCGTCCAAGACCAGTCTGTACTGGTATGAAAACTCACTGCGATTTCGTCCCTGATGAGGCTGGTAATATTGCTTGAGTCTTCAGTGTTAACGGCAGATGTAGCTCGGTACTTCCTATTTATGAGAGCAGCAAGAGTCTGGGGGGAAATGGAATAACCATCAGTGTTAACTTGCATGATTCACAAAGGAGTATAGTCAGGAAGCGTAGGCCCCCAGCTCCAACTAGAGTAACACAACTGCTATTGCATGCAGCTTCCCAGTCATGTAAAGACAACCATCTTCTTTGCAATACAGGTTAGCTACAATTAATCTCTATAGCTGGTAGGGATTTACCTACGTACCTCACCCACTTCTGGGAAGGAAATCCTTTAGTATGCATATACATTATAAACCGTATAGCTACTCAACCTCATATGTTTCTTGAAAGTTCTCCCTGGCAACAAAGATGGGTGCCACTTCATATTGTTGAGTCAGTAGGGCAATTTGACCTACAGAGGGGTAGTCCTAGAGAGAGATAGAGAGGAAGAGATGGAGGGGGAGGAAGGTGGAGAAGGGGAAGGGGAAGGGGAAGGGGAAGGGATGGTAGGAGGAGTAAAGGAATAGGTATAAATATTATTCACTACCAAGTGTAAAGATGTACAACGGGTGTAATGAAATAGTAATGTTTGGTATAAAGGAGGGGTCAGAGATGGGCAAAGCCTATACCATTGTGATCCTTGGGTAAAAACTAAGAAACCCAACTTAGAGTTCTGCACTTTCAGTTTCTGTGAGGGAGCGTTTTGACCAAAACAAAACAATTTACATTGAGCATAATGACAGAGTATAGCGGACGAGCATAACTACTCGGAACCATGCATAACAATGCTGCTGTAGAAGCTATGAAAAAGTGACCGACTCTGGAAGAATGTTGTCTCTATCTGCAAGGATCAGCCATGGAAGTATAAAGCTTCCGGGTGAGCAGAGAAATGGGTGAGCAGAGAGAGGAATGAATAAAAAAGTGGGTAATAGATGCAGGTCCTGGCCTACTCCATGCAGATCCTGAAATTTGCACTAGCTCTATTAAATGCAAATCATCAGGGCTAGCTAATATAATTATGCCCTCAAATCTAATAGTTATGTCTGTTAGTGTAATTATACTCATATGACTATAAACAAGTAACTCAACACTGTAATAAAACGTGCCAAGTAGTGAAAATTGCCCCAGAAGTACCTACTCTACTTGTCTGCAACCAGCTAGCTAAATCAATGCATGGCATTATGCAATTTCCACATAATTATTATTTCAGGTTTCAATGAGTGCAGGCAATACTGCAGTCTCATTCGCTTACTAATCATTAAAAATTACACTTCGGAGTGTATACACTACAGAAAAAAACACACTTGCGAGTGTATAGCTACACCCCTTTAAATCTGCACACTTGGCAGTGTATCATTTTATACATATATTTATGGAGCCCCTGCCCCACTAGACAAGTGTTCAGAATGGGGTCTTTAGCTGTTACATGGACACTGCCTTTAAGCTTGTGGTGCACAAAGAGTCAGAGATCTGGATAAGTCTATCGCACAGTTTTACCAAGGAAGGTTTACTACAGCTCCCAGGTTAGTAGAGTTCAGTGGCGTAGCCAGGAGCCCCGGCACACCCGGGAACATGCCCGAGCTGAGATAGCTTTACGTACTGAGATAGCTTTACATTCCTGCGTCTGTGTGTGTGTGTGTACGTGTTCGTCCGCAATTATCACGTGCGCTGAATTATGTCATTGCGTTACTATGCCACTATAGCCACGAGCGCAGTGGAAGCTACTGGAAGTTTGCAGGCTCAATAGGCCAAGGTACGTCAAGCTAGATTAGTTTTGTGTTGCCTAGACGGCGAAAGAGTGGTAGGTAACGACGATAATTCTGTTTGCGCAAGTTCTGATTGCTAACTGGAAGCGCACTACAAAATTGCTGTGTCAGCACTTTCGCTGGAAGCTGTATGATTAGACTGTCTAGCCAAGCTGATCCATTCTATAGCTGCATTTAGCTTAGACTGACCTGTTGCTGAGCACAACCTTCAGTTGGATGAGTTATGTAAAAAACACCCGGCTGGTTTTAGATATGAAATAAAAGTCTTGTTGTCTGTGCCTTAGCATTCACAGTTTTACGCCATGTAATAAGGCATGCGATCAAAAAGGCGGGCAGGACAAGTGGCTTCTTGCACATGAAACTACTCCAGCATGCACCGCTGTAGGCATTTAGTAATGCAAACTAATCGCGATACCAGACCTTATCAAGGTGGCGATTGCTTTCAGGATACTGCAAGTGATCTCCGCCTTGATTAGTGGGCTGGTTTGAAAAGTAGAGGAAAGGCCAGGGTCAGCTCACCCTCTTTCAACCACTGCAGTGTTGGCCATTGAATAAGCTGAAGCTGCAGTGTGACAAGAACTCTGAAAGTGAGAAACATGACGGTCCCGGAGAGCTGGTAGATGGGGATGACTATGAGTCTGAGTACGAGAAGTGTCTTCAATTAGTACCAGTTGGAAAATGCATAGCAAAAATATTCTACTGCTTCACTGCCCTGCTCAGCTTGTACCCAAGCAAATACTCTACTCTAGCCATGCCACTGGTCGAGTTTGTGTAGCCTCTGTATAAGATATGAGTACTACCGTATATTGTCTAAAAATTCAGCAGGAAAGAACTAATTATTGTCGCGTCTCACCGAAATTGCAAAATGTCTACTGAAACGTGGAAGTGCTGAATAATTAGAAGTGTCACTTCATTACGCAGACAGAGCGTCGATACTAGGTATGTCTTTCCTCCTCGGACCTCGAGATTGGTGCGCGGCTATCATATCTACAAGGTACGTATACTGTCGGAGCTGCACATTGGAAAAGCCGCTTCATCGCTCTGCATTAGAGCAGCAATGAACAGGGATGGCGATCTACCGAGATGATGAATCCGAGGTTGTAGTGCTGCTGGAGTAGCCAGGAAGAAAACTACTGGCCGTCAGGAGAATGATATCTCTGTCTGCAGCACATATCCAAGGATGAGCTGTGGGAGCTGCGGGCGAGCGAGGGGGAACGGGCTGTAACTCGTGTTCGCATCGCTTGATCATGCCATCCATTTCTAGCGCTCATATCTCTACTTGTACAAAGGCTACACAAACTCTACTAAATCTGGAAGCTGTATAAATAGATGGCATGACCGAGCGATACAAATGTGAGATTCAAGTAGCTAGAACCACTCATCTCTCCTCACTCGCATAGCAACCAAGGCTGATCCTTGCAAATATGTTACAGATAGAGTCATCGATCTTACAAAGACTGGATGCTTTTCTGTAGCTTCTCCATCGGCATAGCTATGCAGGATTAATGGTTAGTTGCTATTCTCGTGACTTGTTGGTTCGCGAAATACCCGTCTGGCCATGTACAGGTCGTGATTCATTACATCCGTATCTCTACTCGTCCATCATACTTTACACTTGGCAGTGCAATTACCCCAGTCAATATACAAAAAGGATGGACAAGAGAGATAAAAGGATACAGATACTGACATAATTTTATACGGAAGAGGGCACTCAAGTAACTCACAATTCTGTCCCAAGCAGTGAAATCCACAGTATCTCCAGGCATATCTGGAGGCTCCAGCAGACAGGTTCCAACATAGGGCTCAATTATACCAGCCAGCTGCAGAGGGAGAAGGGGTAGGGGGTAGGAAGAGGGATGCTGTCATCCTAAGGTCTAGTTGTTGTCTTCTCATGCATAACTACTAGCTCCCTTAATTGTTTGAAGTGGTGCTTTTACTGTCAAGTCACAGGAAGGGCCCATTAGTGAGCTATACAAGAAGGTATGGGTGTTAATTACGTGTATACTGTCTGCATGTGGCTGTCGTATCTGTCCACCACCATCAAACAAGGGGGCTAAAACTTGGAGAAGTCACCTCTGAGTCAGGTCTGTAATACACCTTCCATGTGAGATATATACACCTTCTTCATCATGTACATGTACAGCTAACAAATAACCATTTACAGATCCAAACAGCAATAGAATCTTCGATTGGAATACTGATGATACTAGGGTAAATTTGTTTAGTAGCCATGTGGAGGATACTGCCATACACATATAAACAGGTAGTTAGTGTATAGACCCAGGCCCCCGAGTAACACACAACTGGGGCTGGGTGCGGTATTTTCATGAGCCAGCCAGTCGTGAGCGTATTAGATAACTAAACCCAGAAACCTAGAAGATGCGACTGGTTTTTAGAGATTAATGTCTCTATATGCAACATAATTTCAAGGATCAGCCATGGTTGCAACGGGAGAATCACAGTGTACATACGGGCTATGCTTTTTGAAACTCACATTTGCATCAGTCGCCGGTGTCACAGTGGATTTGATCATCCCAAAAATTCGATTTGGATCGGATCAGATATTCCAGCAAACTCAATCCGACTACAGCGAACTCCATCCGGCGGGCTAACAATGATCAGAAAAGCTGGTGTAGTAGTGACTGGTATTAGCTCCCCAGTCATCAGTGCCTTGCTTCCTTCTTCTCTACAGCAATTAACTTATAAGTATCATAGCCATAAACTACTGTCTTACTGCACTGGGATCTAAGCGTCTTGCACAAAAACATGGCATGCAACAGTAGGGTCGTGACACTTCTCAATGCTGCAGAAATCTCACTGACAGCTGCTTCAGCGCAGAAACAGAAAATGGAGTCCAACAATACACACAATTTTCTGATCATATACATAGTTGTTTCTAACTTTGAAAGGCTATAGCCATGCAAGCAATGGAGCAATACCAAACTTTGATCCAAGTGCTAAGGGTCAAGCGCCAGATTTTGAACCCAAAGTGTGAAGATTCTGTAGTACACACGCTCGGTGCTAGCATATCAAAATATACATGGTGTCTGATCATATACACATACATGCATAGATCTATTCCTACAAGTCCAATTAATGTTCACCTGTCCCTCGCCAGCATAGTGGAAGTGGTCATCAGTGATATAGAGTATAACACGAGTGAGCCCCCTGTCATCCCCAAGCCCAGTTCGTGAGCGCCATCCAATGATGTCCTCACAGGTAATCACCTGAGCCATTGCTTCCAGACCATTCTCGGGATCATCCACATTGAATGTCACATCGATTGGCTGAATTCTTGCCTACAAGAGAAAAGTGAAAGGGAGGGAGGGAAGGGGGACAGGAATTCTCTAAGGAAGGAGTTGCAAACTATTCGGAATTAGCTGAAGAGTTAATACTAGCTTACACTACAACTACCACCTCCTCACTGTTGGTTAGGGTGGACAGATAGGTCCACACAATGGTACTGTTATGCTCACGCACTAATTAAAAAGCAGCATTCGTTGAATACAAAAGTTGCTGAAAGGCAGAAACAGTACAATCAATGGCTGTTAACTGAGATAGATAATTCTTTGGGCAGTGATTACCCCAGACAGGCTGCGCTCATGGCGGCAATAAAAAGGCAGTGGTGTGGGAGCTGTAGTAGCTGTAGCGGCTTTGGCTGCTACCTTTTTAATTATTCAAAAGCAGGTTAGTTAACTATTGGTTACCGCATGCACTACATGGCCATGAACTCGATCAATCTACCGGAGCAACCTTACCAGCCGCAAGCCTTAATTTTTTTCGTTTTTCCAATAGGAAATTCGGGAAGAAGACAATTATAAAATGCAGTTTCACCCCTCATGGTTCACAAGATGGCCATGGCTACACTATGTCGAAGAGCAAGACGATAGCTACATTGTGCGCTCGTGCCAGTGGTTGGTAAGCACTGAGTCACTGAGACTTGGAGTTCATGACCAAGGATGCTACGGAAAGGTTTAGCATCCATGCTTCAAGTAAATGCCACAAGGAAGTTGTCCTGAAGATGGTAACATTGCCTTCGACTCATACCAGAATCTTTGTCTGCAAAGCTGCTATAGCTGCACCCAAGAGAGCATGGTTGAACCTCAACAATTGCACAACGTGAGTGACGAGTATCAGTAGTGTCCTCATTAAGTGCTGTGCAGGGAGAGCTGAAAAACAATGAGAACACTTCGGAATCTTGGATGCTATTTGCTAATAAAATTACGCACAGGGGGTAGCTACTTTGCAGCCCTTTGCATGCTTTGGCCTCCCCACTTCTGAATTGCTTCTTACGTGCCTGAACAGCTAGCTACATCAATACTGGTACTTGCATGCAATTATTGGGTGGGCATATGTATCTGTCCACCCTGTGCCTACACATGACATGGCTCAGAAATAAATTTTTCCAAGGGTAAGAGCACTTGCACTTGTGCAGAAGGGGCAGTATGGCAGCTGTGGTGACAGGACTGCTTGAACTTTGAGTAGCTGTACGGCAGCAACGTGCACCAATAGACAGGCCCAGTGGTGATTTTATAGCTATATGTATACAGTCCAGCAGGAGTGCTGAGTCCCAGGGCCAGACCTGCACATGGGATCGCGATATGAGGGCTAACTCGCACCCACAGGGCTGTTGGCTACCCAAAGTTTGTAAGAATTATGAGCTGCTGTTTAAACTAACACCTAGCTACATAGATGTGTATTTGCTTATATTCCAAAGAAGAAGGAATGGGAAAATCTCTTTCTACACGTAGCTATTTACCACTAGCTAGTGTTGCTGGCTCCAGAATTCTTAGCTCTTGAAGATTTTGCAACATACTTTCTGTTTAAGTAAGCACTTACAGTGAATATTTTAGGAAGCTAGGTAGAACAGTAGAGCTGCCTAACAGGTGAGTATATTTCTGGACTTCACTCATGTGACTGCACATGATTGTGGTAGGAAATGGCGCCTGTTCGACTGCTTGGACCCCCTTGTATGCATCGGTAAGAAAAATTGAACTGTTGATCCGAATAAATTTCTTCTGCTGCAGCCCACTTGACCAGTAAGCTCTGAAAAATACTGCAATTTTGTTACTAATAGCACGATTTATTTCTTATCACTTGGCACTGTAAGTACTGATCGTTCTTCCTTCTGACTTTGACTTTTATCATTTTATTATGCATTTTGTACTACACTGGCTTCCATTTAGACTGTCGTATCCATAAGTACTAGGCTTAGAACTAAAGCTGAGCTATGCTAAATATCCACAGCGCTCTCAGTTCTGGGGGGGGGGGGGGGGTGACTACCACTGTTTTTGTAAGCTGCACAAGGACGTGAAATTCCACTCCGAAACAGAGGAGGTGGACTTTGCCCCACCCAGTAGTAATTGTGAACTGTAGGCTTGGTCAATCTACTACTGTAAAAGGAAGGATCACTATAGCTAGGCCGGATGTTTGCTCTATCTGTGTAGTGTGCACACAAAATGATGTGCAGGTGCTGCAAGATAGTGGCATGATTGAGCAATTTCTATCAGCTCATCTTGTCTCTAGGCTCATTTTCAGGTATGTGAAAAAGTATACTGACCTGAAGGCCAATCTCATACTAAGACTCTCATGGTTCTATGCTAGTCTCATGGTTGCCGTCTCATCAAAAAAAAAAGGAAAAGGGGAGTAATCATACAAAGTTGCTAACCTGAAAATCATCTACGTTGTCAGTGAGAGAGATCTGATGGCGGAAGGCATAGGGAGGGCACTCAAATCCGTCCAATGAGCATTGGTCTGGTGGGATATTTCTGTACAGTAGAAAACAGGATTTTATTCTGAAATTTTCCATTGTAGCTAGGTAACAACTGTAGCCATTATTTGGTAAAATCAGCTAGGCACATCACTTCTCCCATTGTCAAACTACTCCAGTTCTAGCACCATAAATTACATTAATAGTTCTTTGGTTGTCGGTTTGAGTGAAACTCTGACATATAAAACTTTCAATCTTAAGTAGCATTGCTCACTTAATACTTTGCACCTCCATGTGCCATAAATGCAGTTTCATAGCATTGCAATTATGGTATTCAATCAAGCATTTGTGCAAGCTTAGTTAGTGTTGCCTAGGTGGTGGAGCTACCAACTGGAAGCACATGAAATACAAAACTGCTCAGTCAGCACTTTTGATATTAAGTCATAGGCATAGGAGCTGTACCGTTTGGTCCGGCCAAAGCCGGACCACTATTTTTCGTTTGCTGGCAGTCAGTCTCGTGCCTGGGACGAGAAAAGGGTGACGCCCACCTGTGCTGACACATGCGTTGAGCTGCATACAGCGTATATCAATATTGATGGCCTTATGATGCAATTGCATGCATTGAATTTGTACATGACATGCTACATGTATTGATTGCTTACTCCAAATCTGAACAAAATGCAGCAAGAGAGCGCTTCCTGACCAGCTGGAAAATGAGGTAAGTTTTTTCCACGCTGCGTGGCCTCTCTGGCCGGATCACTCCAATACGCAGCTTCCTACGCCCCTGTAAGTTGTGCTAGATGAGACGGCCTAACCAAGCTGATCCATTCTAATAAAGCTGCATTACCTCAGGCTGACCTGCTGCTGAGCACAACCCTGGATGAAATATATCCAGCTGGTTTTGCAAAAGTATTTACTTCTTTTGTTTGTTTATTTAACTGTCTATCCACACGTAGTCATGTGCATTAATATATTATATAAGCCATATATATGTCATTGTGACTACCGGGCAGGTCAGTGGAAGGTAGTGGATGTTTATAGGCAATAGGCCAAGCTAGCTTAATTTTAAATTGCCTAGATAGTAGATAGCAACGACAATCCTGCTTTGCCAAGTTTGGCAGCTAAAGCAGGAATTGCACTATGAAATTGCTACGTAAGTCAGTACTTTCACTGTAAGGTACGGATGATTGACACAGCCTACAGGTAACTAAGCTGATCTGTTTCGCATGATCTGCATTTACATAGCTTCAGACTAGTCTCGTGCCCAGATGTTCACGCCCCACCTTTCCCCTTTGGAATTCCAAAGGCAGTCAGATTGCAGTTTTTAGTCCTTCCGTATGGTTGCCATGACGTTAGTTCAATAAATCTTCATACTATTGGTAAGTTTGATGAATTAGAATAAAAATTAGAAATATACCATATATACAGTGACCAATCACACACAAGATCTGGTATCAGCAAACACGGAGTCTGTGACAAGAAATTTCGCTTACAACACCAGACATTCTTTCAACGGGGGGGGTGAATGTCTGGGCACGAGACTAGCTTTAGACTAGATCTGCTGTTGAGCTAGCAAAGCTTTATGGAAAAATGCCTGGCTGTTTTGTTTGTTTTTCTGGGTGTGTATTAGCCTCGTTCACAGCCCACGTGGGATGGGTGCATGTGGCCTGGGAATAAGGCTAGATATATGCATGCAAAGTGATAATGGTGACTAATTTCTTCACTCACTCATTGAAGAAAGCAAAAGGCCTTGTGACTTTCTCGTTGAATGAACCAAATCCAAGACGAACATTTGTGGTGATGGAGGATATACTATCCACTGAACATAAATGTGTGTGTGTGTATAAATGTGTGTACATGTGCGCATGTGGATGAGTGGGGAGGGTTGGCATGCCATCAAAAAGCTTTTTAACCGATCATTCCTGATTCTCAAGGTCAGGCATCCAGCAGTAACTGGGGTTTATTGTATAGTAAGGGATAGTAGGAGTGGTTGTAGTAATGATTTCAAATGTGCATATGTTTTGTGCACAGATGGAATATCAATACTACTGTAGGTACATGCTTGTATATAAGATATCCCAATGAACCCAGGTATACTTTATACACAGTTACGGTATAAAATAACAAGAGTGCAGGGGGAAGTAGAGAAACCTGGGAACCCCACCTCCTCCCCCCGAGTAGCTACCACCTCTTTACAAGTTTGGCCATGACAATTTGATCCATTCCTTAGGCAGCGCTTATAACACAAGGAAGTAGTATCAAAATAAAGCCTTTGCGATAAGATGTAAGTGTTGGACTTTATTAATTTTTAATTAGCTGTTTACACCTCCACACATGTTATGCACCAATCTGTCCAGAGACTGCCTTGACTTCAGTGAGGTCATCCAACATAGAGCCTGACAGGTCCATGAGGAGGTACAGATCCAGGGGGAGGTTCCGCAGAGCAGTAACGTTGACAGTGAAGCTCTGGGGCATACCTGCAGGAGATAGTCAGCGGTGGTGTGGTCACACAAGCCGCCTCATTCCTATATAGGCCCACATGTATTATATATTGTTAGGGTAGTGTATTCAGATGCCAGTGGGCATGCATACTGTGGGTGTATGCAAATGGAATTGTCACCTACCCCCCATGGTGATCAGTATATATATCAGTATGTAGTATTGTAGGAATAGTGGTGTCTCCTTTGTGGAGTGACCAATCTGTTTCTGCTGGGAATGCAGAATAATCCATATTTGGTACCAGAATCTTCAGAGGTGGTGCTGTCGGTTTGGCTGGACCACTTTTCCTGTTGACCTGGTTATGATATTATCATGTGTCCAACTTAGTCCACTCATAAATCCATGCCCCACGTGTTTGATCATGTAGCTACGTATATGTCAGGCAGACTCAGGAATAGCATTTAGCTGTTTCTTGTTCTAGTTCTACGCCTACCATCCACATCCGCTGCTTTGAAGCCTCTGCAGAGATACTCTACGATGGCGGGCCTTACCACTTTTGCAGTGCCACTGCTGCCCCTGCCTTTGCCGTTTGCTGTGCTTGCCCTCAGGATTTCGTTTATTTATGTCCCTCTTGTCATGCAATGTATGCGTACCAGTAGGAACCAAAATGTGATGGATATTACCATAATTGGGGTGAGCCTGAGTGAGTCCCACACTAGCGAGTTGAATTCTGCTTCCGGGTCTTATATATGTATGGTGGTGGTACGTATGTCTTACCGGATGCACGTATATATCAGTATTGGTATATATACAAGATTTAAGGGGTGTGTGAATACACTGCCGAGTGTAAAGATAAGAAGAGGGTGTAATGTAATGTCTAATGTAATGTTTGAAGTCATAAAAAAACATTTAAAAAAATGAACAGACATATAGGGATGGAATCCCCAAAAAGCAACCATTGAAACAAGGTAGGAACAAACGACATCACAGTATCTTTACGGACTCCCATCCTTAAGATTTTAACCTTTTCTTTTTTCTCCTCTTTTAGTTTCTGTCTAGAGTTATGGCCAAAACAATACATATTCTTATAGTGGTGTGCAGTGTTCAAGTAGTATACTATTTTTAAGCTGGCCTATAGATACGATTCTGGTGGTGTAGTGGTAACAGTTTTACCACAGAAGGCTTACTACAGCTGCCAGGTTAGTAGGGTTTGTGTAGTCTCTGCATAAGTAGAGATACAAGCACTCTTAACTGACGGCACGATTTAGCGATGTACATGAAAACTAAAGGCATCTTAACTGTTATATCAAATGCATTCATTAAGCTTTAGGCCTAAACAAATCCACCCATGCTAATTATTTAATCCTTGACATCTACTTCCACATACTCTAAATACTAACACATTCACTAATCTAATTAGACACATAGCAACATAATAAGTGCAAGCTCTTATAGCCTAATATTGGGGGACCTAGTTCATGTGTGGTATACAATTTATAGTTGCTTAGCTTTTAAGCTTCAGTGATCTGTGGCAAGAGTTCAGACAATTCACCATCTCCCAGCCTTCCATTTTCAAACTTAATTTTTTTTGGTGAGGAACATTAACAGCTGTAATAGAAGGCAGCCTATGACATCATTTCCTGTTCCTATCTAGAGCACCCCATTTAACTCATTACCTAACTGTAACTAGCCTGTCTATTCACGGTACTCAGTTGCAATGGTATGCTATCTTTAATATGTTGTTTTAGTCCTATCTTAAATTTAGCACTACTAAACCTCTTAAAGTAGGAATATAATTGATCGTATTTGTAGCCTTGTGCAATCTGGTGGTTAGTATACGATGTCTCTCCCTAAAATCTTCATACATGTGAGTTTCAGGCACCACTGTTCATTCTCTCCACTCTCCATTAGCAGCCATGGCTGATCCTTGAAGATATTTGCACATAGACACTACAATCTACCAAAGATCAGTCGCTTTTACTTTTTTGTAGCTTCTCCAGCAGCATTGCTATGCGTGCTTCCGGGTTATTTGTTCTTCTCGCGACAGGCTGGCTCGCGACCTGTCTCGCCCCACCCAGCTCGAGATTTTAATACATTCGCATCTTTACACTTGGCAGTGTAATTATCCCTTGATAATATGTTTGGCATGAAGAAGATTGAAACTCATACTACTTGATCTTTGGGTGAAAACTAACATTGTCGACCTAGGGTTTCTGTACTTTCAGTTTTTGTGAGGAGTTATAGGCAAAGCAAAACTATAGATATTTTATATATCTCTTTATGGGACCCCATCAAGGTACGTGTTCAAAATGGCGCCTCTGGCAGCTACATGGATGTCGTCTTTGAACTTGTGCCGCACAAAGAATCTGAAATGTGGACAAGTTAAAAGTAGAGATACAAGCGCTATTAGCCGACGGCAGTGAGTTTCGAGCAGCAGAGCTCTCTCCATTCTCCCGCATGGCTGATCCTTGAAAATAGAAAAAAATCTGTCCAAGACCAGTCACTTTTTGGTACCTTCTCCAGCAGCATTGGATCCTGGCTCATGACCCGTCTCATCCTGCCCAAGTCATGATTCAATTACATCCACTTCTACTCGCCCATTATACTTTACACTTGGCAATGCCATTACCCTCAATAAAGAGCAGGTTGGGGTTTTATATTTGGCAATATATATTTATATAGTGCAAAATAGCTAGAATACACAAGGCTATAATCTTACCTGCTCGCAAGGACACATTAATGGCCCTGAGATTGACTGGCTCTATTCTTGGATTTTCAGCCTATAGGTATAAGGGATAAATAATACATGTATGGTATAGTGTTCAAGAACAGTCCCAAAGTAAGAATGCAAAGGGGTGCCTGACTGGTGTCTTGAATGAACATTTTTTTGTCACAGCTAGACTTGTTAATGATAAAATTAATCTCAAACATGGTTGGTCACTGCACCTGTCTGAAGGAGCATCTGGTATCATGAATGAACTGGCCTCATATCCAGGCCACACTCTCACAAAAAACAGTGGCCTGTTATCCACTATATATATTCACTCATGTGCAAGATAACTATGAGAATTTATGGAACAGGCCTAGGGTCATTAAATGTATTAGTGAATGGTCTCTATGTCACATGGCCAGGGGTAGCTAGTATGGATACAGTATACTGCAATCTCTCGAAAATAAGCCTACCCTCGAATATAAGCACACCCCCCTCTTTTGCCAAAAGTTTTTGTGTAGGGTCATTATTGCTCGAAAGTACGCCCACCGGTTTATGTTGTATCAGCAAGCAGGAAAGCACTGGGGTAGGCTTTGAGGAACTACTGTGAAAGAGGTGAAGGCTGGCTTCACAAGCACCATTTGGCATTATTGTTATCTGCCATTGCATAATAATCTGCATGACATGAGACTGCATGTGTTACTATCTGCTGTGTTACTGCCTGAGTGTAGCTTACTACAATAGCACATTACAACTTTGGAAGCAGCTGCTGCTGACCAAGGGAGTTCATAGGTTGGTGAGTAATTCTACTTTGTGCACGCATACAACTACAGCACTACAGCATTTGCATCTGCCGTGGGTGGGCCTACTTTCGAGTGAAAAATCAAAACACTCAAATATACGCCCACCCCCATCTTTGAGGAGCTGCTTAACTTCATCGCCCATGGGTGAGACTGCAGTACATGTGTATATTAAGCAGATGTCCTGACTTTCTGCAACTGAAATGGCTTTCCAACCAGTCAAGAATAGTCAATCCAATATGATTCATGCTAGCTCTCTTACCATAAAATGTCGGAGACACCTCTCTCCTGGCAATAGCTGCGAGCTTTTCAATTTTCAATCTCAGATTTGTCCTTATATATAGGCTTTTCAGTGGCAAATGGGATCAGAGATTTGAACTATCGATCACTTTTTAGGCATCTACCTGGCGAAAACCATCACCACAGGCTATAACGCCTGTACTACCTTAATGGATTCGTAATCAAAAATGACATCATTAGTATACATCGATGTACTATTTCCCAAGGTTTCTGGAAAATTACATACGTGCACAAACAGTGGATACCAGGCGATTTATTATTTGTGGGGGTATTACCTCGATACAAAGGCTATGAAAGAGCAGTCTTGTCACAAACAGCCTTTCTGCTTTGCCGGCATGGATGTCTGGGCATAACACTGTGACATACATGTCATTAGCTAGTGAATCCTACAAGGTACATGCTATTAAAATAGCAACAGCATATTAAAAAGAATGAAAGTCGACCGAAAACTTGGTACAGGTCGCCACAGTGTGCAGGTAACCACTACAGCAATATTTTTCCTCTTACAGCGAGCATAAAACCATGGATCTAAGTCACTATAAAGTGTTATTTTTTTACCATTTTCTGTATGTGTTCGAGCCAGGTGGTTGGCAACAAGAATGGAAGTGAAGGGGTATTTCTCTTCAACCAAAAGGTATCTAGAAAAAATGCTCGGTGATGACACAGAACACAGTAAATTCTGAGTATCTTGTAAGTTTTATGGCAGCGCGCTTTGAGAGAGAACCTTGCTAATTCATTGTTCATAGCTGGCTGTAACCAATGATGATGCCATCTTCCCCCAGGCTATTGTATTCTTTCCCTTAGACAGCTTATGTTTATCATTCAATAGTAACTATTAAATACAAAAAATAAAAATCATTTATTTTGTGGAAAATGTTCATTGCGTACATCACACCTTAAAGCTGAGAAATTGCCAAATTGCTTGGTTTTGGCAAACCTAGTCACAAACCCACTGATGCTGTGAACTCACATTTCTCTGTCCGGTGATACTTCCGGTGGGGTTTTCCACACTATTACAGCCAGCGATGGTTGGGCCGGTCTGACATCTGGATGTGATGTATGGTGACAAATCCTGCAGAGGTTTGATTACATTATGACATACCTGCACCATCTTGTACAGTTTTGCAACAGGAATGAAATATCAGTTCCATGTACAAACAGTGCTCTTCTGCTTGTTAAAATACATACATAAGCATGCATGCCACTTGGTGGTAGCATTAAATTTTGATTATGAAATTTGAGTGCAGTAACACTACAATCGCAGGAGGGAGCTTTATTTGTGTAAAATAAGCAGCTGAGCATTAATGACATCCTGTTTACATTACATTGTATTCATCATTTGGGTTAAATTGGGGTAAATCTGAAAGCTATATTATATACTATGAACACTACCATTCAAATCACAGTCTCACAGGTGTTATCAAGTGGTTCCTCAGAGATTGATATTCCCTATATAAAACTACTCTTCATGTCTCATAGTGACGTAATTTTCAGTGAAAGTGATGACTTAGCAGTTTCATAACTTTCAGTTAGCAGTCATAACCTCATTGCTACCTAGCACTTTTTAGCTGTCTAAGCAATACAAAACTGTGAGCTAGCTCACTGTTACTTGACGTGTAAAATTTCCAGTACCTTCCATTGTGCAGCAGACTTAGTGGTAATGTATAATGTAGCTAATGTTTGTGCACGTGATAAGTGCAGACACATAAATAAATAAATAGATACGTAAACACAAAAAATGTAAGCAATTAAAGGATGCACACATCCAAAACATGTAATATATATTATGTCATGGCTTGGTCGGTGGATATGGGATTTATCCAACCCGAGGTCGAAGGTCGAGAAGTGATAGCCCGAGGGTTATCACGCCGAGATCGAGACCTGAGACCCAGGGTTGGATAAATCCCGTATCCACCGACCAAGCCATGACATAATATTTTTATTCTATATTACATTACGACACAGTGCATTGCTATTGATATTTTTGTTGTAAAAGAATGGATCTCACGATAGCTATGCAAGTGCTGAAAGCAACAGTGAGGCTTTGTATCGAGTCTGGAACAGGGCAAGACACGGGCCAAGTCAAAATCAACTCTCAGCAATTGTAGCCAAAGCAAGTGACCGCTAGTAGCTACAGTGGCATGCAGTTTATATCCTTCAAGACACAAAACGGTAGATTGGCAGCGTGGCCACAGGCACAGGCACACAGAAACGCAACAAAATTAGCTCTTACATCAGTTGTCAAACAATTTTCCAGTAAAACCTGCCGTACAGTCGCTCTAGGCTACGCTGCACTGCTTCACTTGCCGACCTGGCTAGCTAACCTCGAAAGTTCATCAGAGTTCATTCGAATAACCCCATATAGGGGAACGCTACACATGTAGTAAACAAAGAACATAAATAGGGACAAGGCAGAAAAACAGAAGCATGGGTGCCTCTGACAGGTAGCATGGAACTCGCCACCACCCTGAAACACAAACATATAGAGTTTCATTGGCCTAGTCTCCTCAGACACACATGAAGTAGTTGTAGCAACCAACAACACCCCCTACAAGTCCAGACGGGCATTGGGGAAACGACACCCAGAAACTCCCCAATCGTACACCCGGGGCTCTCGGGTCAGGATAGGCATAGCCAGTAGTCTCTTGCTTGGAGATGCCAAGTTTACGGTCACCCGTCATTGCCAGCTAATATAGCCATTGCTGCTTTGTCTTTGCCTTGATACATATAGCCACAATACCAATCTCTAAGGACTCGGGGTCCGTGTCAGTTGAAGACTTCACTCGAACTAGCTTTCCAAGGCCTGGTCAAAATTAAAGTCTCGAATCCGAAGCTGCCACCTTCGTCGTTGTCGTATTCAGGAGCTGCCACATCCGTTGTCACCACATGACTCACAATGGTGGTGCTAGATGACAGGACACCCCCCACAAGGCAACCCAGCAGTGGTCCAGACGGACTGGTTGGGGCAGCGACACCCAAAACTTCCCCAACCATGCACCTTGGGCTCTCAGGTCAGGACAGGTGCTGAGCCACCACGATCGAGCACCAGGCGTCCAGCACACACCACAGCATCGTCTTTTCACCGATGCCATAAATTTCCTCGAGTATAGCTTGCGCATGCGCACTGCCTGTGAGGTCAATAACTGTACGCATGCGCCGCAATTCCAGCCGGCTCAATGCAGGTCTGGATACGGCATTTATACACCACGCGTACTATAGTAAACCTCTATAGTGACGTAATGTAGTATAGAATATATAAACTTATACTTATACGCGTACATTTGTAGCATACTATGCATGAAATCCCAACTATAACTCACTTTGGACAACCCTGATCACAGTCAGTGTATAGTAAGGCTGCTACACTATGCATGAAGCTGCTACAGCAGTCAAGTGGTTTCAGCCTCCCTGGGAATGCTAGACAGTTAGGCTTGCTAGTTAAGCTGCAACAATATAGTTATAGTAAACACTTATTCCTGGATGATGCAATGCTCAGTGGTGTCACAGGAGGCAGGTGCGCATGCACAGCTATCTGAAGTGGGTGCATCTTAGGTGCAATGTGGCCTCTGATGATAAAGTTTAACACATTGTTAAGTGCTTATTAGTCACCTTTCAGTACTTTGATGTATACGTAGCTAGAGTCCACTCAACCAAGACACCACTCAACCAAGACGAGCGTGAGCTTGGATGAGTGAAAGTGAAGTGATTTGGGCCCGTAGCTTCAGCAATTTGACCAGATACCCTTAGCCTCGTAAGCCTACCGAGGCCACGCGGGGGTGTGTTGCCTGGGTTCGAGGCTACAGATACCCTAAGCCGTCGCAGTTCTCGGCGACGCTCCAGCCTTCTCTCCCTCTCCTCTGTACTTTCCACACTCCGATAGTGAAGCCTTCGCGCTTCAAAATTCGCCATAGGTAGTAGCTGCTATAGACTGCAGATGTATTGGCTATTGCTGTACTGCTTGCTACTCATGACACATGTACTTTCGGCCTCATGTATGCAATATTACTTTCAGTCGCGGCGCGCGCATGCAGGTGAAATAGGAATGTCAGGGTATTTGAGGTATTGGGGCATACCCTGTCCGCTCACGCTCGCCAATTATTTATCACATAAATGATACAGTAGCACACTTCAGTACCAGTACAATGAACAATTATAACTGTGAACCTCACTGATTATATCAGTTTCACCAAAATATCCGCACGTGACATGAGAGACTCGGGTCGAAACGTGATCCTCACATGACTATGTTGGAAACGATTATTAATAATTACATACCAACCCCGCCCCTAGCTGTTTAAGCGCTGATTATCCGTGCAGCTATATACTGTAGCTAGCGTAGGCATCCATTTTGTCGGCCTAGGCCTTAAACATGATCGCTTTTGAGTATCCAAGTTAGATGACGGGCTGCGTGTGGCAAAGCTAATAGTTAAATAACTATCAATAATTGCAAATTTCTCGTTGCTATGCATACTTCCCGTTTGGATATTTTGGTAAAACTAATATGAACTGGTCTTACATAAGTAATGTAACTCTGCTCAAATCAGTTCTGTAGCTGTCACTAAAGAACACCAATCTGCGATCTAGCCTGACAATGATTATACTACTACCAATCCACCCATTGTGAATTATACTTATACACGTAACTCACCACATCCAAACACCACACACATTGTGGGATTCTGATGCAGCCACTGCAGTTGTCTGCTAAACTGCATGGATTTCCTGCAAAAAAAAAAAATCTGCTGTAATAGCTGGTATCTGCTGTTTTTAAGCAGTTTTAAAGCTGCCCTTTTGATGAGATTCCAGTAGTCCAGTAGCAAGCACACTTTTTATTACCCTGTGCTGCGTATGTGGAGGCAGAGTTAAGCAACTGGTTTGCCCACCTGTCTGACAGAAATTTAAGCCCCTCTTACACAGGGATGGTAAAGCAAATGAATTAAGAACAGAACTGCTGGTGCGCCTATAAGGTACACATACCGCAACATATTGAATTTTTTCATCCTTGACACCGTGTTGTGAAGAGCTAAGCTTCTCACATTTTGCTTTGGTTTTATTCATCCAAGGACCACAATGGTATATATTTGCTCCTCTGTGACCCCTTCTTTCTTACCAAAACTTATGCAAGTGCAATACATCTAGCAGGGCTGTATACAGGTACAGGTATATGCTTGCAATAGGTAGTTTCTATGTACTAAAGTTTCACCAGCCAGCTACGTACATGTAAGCAAAATATACAAAAAAACATTCAGGCCTTCAGCCCTTAGCGGGCTCTGACAGCACAGCCATAATGATCATGCATGATCATGACCAGACCGCTCTGTCAGTGTTTGAGATCATACTGAGTAGCATAGAGTACTATGTACCATCTACCAGAGACTGCTATGGTAGCCTGTTACCTATGTTATTAGCAGGGACTACTATGGTAGCCTCTTTCCCAGGCCACACCCTCCTGTGTTACCTGGCAGAGTCGCGTTTGCCATTTGATGAGTCTTACTGCGTTAGAAACAAGAGACGAAAAATACCTCTTGGTTTGTCTGGTCTGTGGGTGGTACTGTCAGAACCTTACCAAATGAAATAAAAACCACCCAAGAACTATACATTATAATATTGTACTAACATTTTCAGTGTACTTTCAAAACTTACTCCCTGGAGATTTTTTTTGCTGTAGAGGCCATTCTATATAAAGCTCCATTTCAATGCAGATACCATAAGATAGCTCTGTTATCTGTTACGTATTTTGTGCACCAAATTTAGAAACAAAGTATACAGTCATAGTGACCCAAAATGCAAGCAAACCTCAAAATCAAGGAAGCATCATGCATGGGCGGACACTGCACAATCAAAGAAGTATAATCACGTACAGCTGCTCCAGCTACCAGCTCTATCGTAGCTTTCTCAATGTGTGAGTGAATGGAACAGAATTGGAATGACAAGGTTCAAATTCAAACATGGGTATGCATACAGTGATAATTTAGTACACCGAGATGATGTCATGAATATGATATGAATCATGTATTATCCAGGAATATACAACCCTTAGTCTCAGTCATTGAAAGTTTGCAGCTTTGATAAACCCTTTGCTTCACTCAAGGTTTATCACAACTGCAAACTTTCTCTGACCTCAACCTCTGGTTGCATTTTGCTGGAATACACCTCTATGCCATAATGTATATACTCTGCCAAGTGTAGAGATAAGAAGGGTAATGCACTGCCAAGAGGAAGATTGAAGGGGGGTGTAAATACTCTGCCAAGTAGAAAGATTTAAGGAGAGTGTCATGTAACGTAATGTTTGGCATGAAGGAGGGGTCACAGAGATCGAAACATATACCATTGTGATCCTTGGGTAAAAACTAAGATTTTCAAACTAGATATTCAGTTTCTATGATACGTTATGGCCAAAACAAATCTATATACATTTTATATGGGTCTTTATGGGGGCCCTACAAGGCACGTGTTCAAAATGGCGTCTCAGGCAGTTACATGGATGCTGTCTTCGAACTTGTGGTGCACGAAGACAAAGAATCACATAGTTTTACCACGGGAGGCCTACTACAGCTCTCAGGTTAGTAGAGTTTGTGTAGTCTCTGTATAAGTAAAGATATGAGCACTATTAACGAACGGCACAATCGAGCGATGCGCATGGGAGAAATTAGAAATTTGGGGCTAAAGCTCCTGAAATAAATACTGCAGGCCAGGCGCCCAACAGGCGAGTGAGTGCCAGTGGGAGAGAAGTGTAGCAGGTACCCCCACGAAGAGTCAGAGATTTGGACAAGTCTACCTGACAGTTTTATCAAGGAAGGCTTACTACAGCTCCCAGGTTAGTAGAGTTTTAACTAATATAGCAATTTTACGTATTTTGGATGTAGGCACCCTTTAATTTACCTGGGGAGCAACTTGTGAGGCTACTGAGTGGTAACATTCTTTGTACTACAATGAATATGTGTAATCCAGCATTCATAACTAGGCTCACATAATTCGCATAAAGCTCAAGCATACAATTGTAGCATTACAGTGTGCTTTGACTGGTGATCCAGAAGTGCTCCAGGCACACCAGAGACTTCATTTCCAATACATGTCATTGCGTTACCATGCCACTATATCCATGAGCATAGTGGAAGCTACTGGAGGTTTACAAGCTCAATAGTCTGAGGTAAGCCAAGTTCGCTTAGCTCTAGATGGTGAAAAGGTGGTAGGTAGTGATGATAACTCTATTGTGGCAAATTCTGATAGCTAAATGGAAGCAAACGATAAAATTTCTGTGTCAACACTCTTGCTGGAAGATACGTATATGAGATGAGATTGTGTCGCTAAGTTGATCCATCTTTTACCTTAGACTAACCTGTTGCTGAGCACAGTCTTCAGCTGAATGATTTATATAAAAAATACCTGGCTGGTTGTTAGATATGAAATATCAGTCTTGTTGGGGTTGAATAGAAGGGGTGATACAAATAAAAAACTATGCATACATGATTATATATGTCTACTACTTACGCTGTACATCCAGTGTGAAGGTCACAGAGCCTGCTCCAGCCACATTCAATGATGTCAGAGTGTACTGTCCAGCATCACCACGCTGCACATCGATGAATGTTACACACACAGTATTGAATATAGTATCACCGGGAACAGAGGCCCCTCCAGCCCTTGTCAGTGTTCCAATAGTGAGATCAGTTGGTCTAGATTCCAACACAGTCAGTTTCACGGTGATATCCTGACCTTCTTCCACGATTTGCACTCCTGGATCAGCATACGTTGGTGGAACTAAGGGGACAATAAGTGGGAATTCTCAGGGTAGTATAGATTAGGTCTGGATAGAGTGTGCCTCCATAATTATTGGTAGCTTTGAGTATGAAGAAATTATGTTTCTGGTAAATGAGCATATTAAATTGCCATAAATAGTTTCAGAAAAACATAAAATTTTCACTCAAGGACTACAGTTATCGGTTATGCTACAGTACAGGGCCGTAGGCAGCTATTTCAGGTTGGTGCGGCCCCACAATCGGCTGGCTACTGTCTCGGGCTCAGGGTGTTTTAATAGTGTGCAAAGCACACTTGTGTAGGGGGGTCTGGGGGTATGCCCCCCCAGAAATTTGCATGCTCTGAGATTGAATCTGGAGCCATCAGAACCCAAATAATAACCATTTTTTGCAACACGTAAAGCAGTCCTGTGTAACGTCGTAGTGCAGCCACCCAAATTTGTTGAACCACGTAGCCTGAAACGAACGGTTCACAGCAGCGCTCTTACCGAAGGACCGAGAAGGGAAGGCAATATGATTCGGTTGAATAGGCTCAAGTGGAAGATCGCCAATGTCTTCGAACTTGAGATAGCCACGATGTCGGACTAGGATATCACCGTGTACGTACGTACATTCCAAACCCGGTAGTCTGGGTACCGTACGAGAGCAAACCTGCGTGCCCTTTGACCTCGTCTTAAAAAACTGGGTTGAACAAAAATGTGGTACGGCCATGGCCGCACCGGTCGCACCGGTGGCTACGGCCCTGCAGTACAATAGTCACCCAGGAGTAATAATTATGCTTGGTCAAATTGCTGATATCATACACAAACGCAACATTGATCCCAATATTTTTTAGGTATCTTCATAAATTTCCACATTTGTTGTTCAGTAATAAAAAAAAGAATTGAAAATAACTGCAGCTGCAGAGGATACTAGCTTCGTATGCTGAATACAAGGATGCAGAGGATCATGCATGCCATAATATTATTATGCCCAAAACTATGTCTATTATGCTGGCATACTTCCCTTATGCCAAGGTATACCTATAATGCTTGATATAATGCTAGCACAATTGGGCTAGGTTTAGTCAATGGTGTACCTGCTATGACTCTAAATACGAATGTGCTGATACATGTACGTATGTATGCCTATAAAGTCAATGTGGATATATTGGTGAATATTAGTTGCATGCCTCAGACAGGATAGTATGAGCCCTGCAAGGATGAGTATGGGACATCAACTAATTTGTTGGAAGGTAATTATCATAGCAACATCAAACAACTGGTAATACAAACCACGTGAAAAGTACTTCATGATGCACTATACTGCATAGCAACTTCCAACAAACATTATTGCTGGTTATGCATGTATCATTCACTATACTTACTCAGACAGCTTCTTTGGTACATTCCTAAATGAAAACATTGTCAACTTACAATTCACTGTTAGTGTACCAGGATCTGGGGCTCTGATACTATTCACATTACAGGTAAACATTGTCCCGTGCTCACTCCGCTGGATATTGGAGTAAGTGTAGGTCCTGTTGGTTGGATCATTAGGGCTAGGAAAGTCTTCAAAAGACAGTCGTGGATCATCTGTGGGGACGGTGGTAAAGGTACTCTCGCCAGGTCTCTGGATTTCTAGCACAGGGGTTGATCCTCCAAGGAAAGGACTACAGGCAAACACAGCACTCTCGCCCTCATTAGCTATGATAGTCAGAGGCCGGAATACTGTCTGGGCCAGGCCTGTAAGTATCAGATGAGCAAAGAAAAAAGGCTGTATCACACAAAACACTACTGGATAAATTCCTGAGCAAAGCCCACATACATGTACATGTGGTCAATAGAATTTTTTTTACATCTAGTCAATTAGTTAGATTTTTATAAGAGGTTCAAAGTCCATGATAATTGTCAGCTGGTGGCGGGAATGAAAGAGTTCTATGTTTGCAAAGTCACCTGGTCACGTTTTCCCAAATGAGCACAAAACCTAGGTACAGCTACCAAAGCTTCAGGTCCATGTATGACTGATGGACCTAATGTCAATTTTTGTTGACATCATAAATAATTAATGAGCTGTGAGATACGTAAAAGGAAAAAATATTGCGCATGGACAGATGCGAACTTGCGACCCACACATTCAAACAAATGCAAGGGTTTTACCTCCTCGCTATGGGAGTTACTTGTGTTGGGAAGGTCAAACAAGAAATGTATAGTAAAAATAAGTGTGCACATTCAAAATTGTGACTTTCAAATCTCGGGCTTAAAGAGTAATTAATTAACTGAAAGAGTTCATGATCAATAAAATTTCCTGTTTTACTTGGGTCTCACTGGCTAGTTACGTTACTGAGGCAATGATTAGTACACTATTTAGTTTTTGCAGCTGCATGGTCATAGCTACTAGTCAACTCTCATACCAATATCCTAGTATTGTCCGATGAGAGACGTATCTAATGCCATGGCATATCAATTTCGAGTACTGAGCTACAGTGTTCCACTGAATAAGAGTATATTTCAGAGAAAACTATTTATTTGCTCTATTTACTACATGGTTTGATATTATGCTCTCAAATATGGAATATATGTACCTACACCTAATTGTATTTATGATTATTTGTGTACATATTAATTAAAACTCTTAGGGGACGGGCCGGTTAGCCCAACTGGTCAGTTTAAATAAAGTCGTGACAGCTGTATGTTACATATCTATGACATATCTGTGACTATAGTTCTTCAAGTACTAATTCAATTAGTAAAGGCTACAGACTTCTATGGCTTCCATAATACACCCTATTTACAAAATATGTTAGGCAAATTTGCAGGAGAACCCTGGGCAAAAATGGTTTGAAAGTAGCAATGATAATGTGCTAGTTTGCCCTGGGTTTGAAGTCTAACTCCTAGGAAATTAGAACACTAATTTGTATATGCGAATCAGGAGAAGCCCTCCATGAAAAACAAGCAAGAATATGTGCAGCAACTGGTACAGAAGTATCCATTTCAACCATCTGCAAAACTCTCAAATAATTTGGATTTTCCCGTAAGAGAACTGGTTTTGTAGCAGCACAACGCAGTGATAATCTAAGAGCAAGATATATTGCAGAGATTCCATTCTATGATCCTAGTATGTTCATTTTTGTTGATGAAATGGGATCGGATAAGAGAAACAGCTTACGGAGATATGGCTACGCCCTTCGTGGTCTAACCCCCAGGACGTATTCATTTCTTTCAAGAGGAAGAATATCTGCAATTGCTGCTATTACCACCACTGAATTCCTTGACTGCTACATCTGTGAAGGTGTCGATGCAGATACTTTCTATCACTTTGTCCAGGCTTGTCTGCTACCACAGTTGATGCCATTCAATGGAGAAAACCCAAACTCGATTGTAGTTTTAGACAACTGTTCGATCCATCATGTGGAGGAGGTAGTAGAGCTAATTCAAAGTGTTGGAGCCCTCGTCCGCTTTCTTCCTCCGTACAGTCCTGACCTTAATCCAATAGAGGAAGCATTTTCGAAGGTCAAATCAATTGTTAGGGCACATGATGAGTTATGCGACACTTGCCTTGATACAGAGCCGGTAGTTCGAGCAGCATTTGCCTCTATTACTACAGAGGACTGTTTAGGTTGGGCATCTGACTCTGGTTACTTATAAAATAGTCCCAAGTATATACGTGTATGCCAATGTTCCATTTTTCATGAATATTTTGTTTTTGTCAATTCAAGATACAGAAAATCATGGGTAACTCAACGTGCATGACAAGTTGCCTGGTCATAGATACACTATATATTATAACAGCATGTTCTTAGCTGCGTCAAATAGTAGCATGCATAATCTATAGTTCACGTAGTTTTACTAAGGTATCACCTTTCTGCTCTTCATATTCCCGCATAGTAAGTGCACCAGCCTCATACAGGCTGTGCAGTTGCTGTAGTTGTGTTATGTACTGTGTCCGTAGGGATGCACGTTTGCTTGGAGATATACCAGTACTGTCCGCACCACTACTTACTGAGCTGTTCATGGGTGTTTCATTAGGAAACCTGATAGCCTTCACAACTCCTTCTGCAATTTTTCCCAAGGCATCAACGATTTCAGAATGTTTTTCTGGCTTCTTCTTGCTGGCTCCAAACATCGGACAAATTGGGGGGTTGTCATAATCGCGATGCTTGTATCATGTTGGCCCATAATATGTATTGTCCAGGTTTGTATTTGTCGCCATGATTTTGTTTCAGTTTTTCCATTATCTCTTCAGTTTCTTCACGAGCAGCCTTTCTTTTGGAGGAGCTACATGTACCAGCATCTTCATTCTTTCGTTTTCTGGACTGCCCTTGAAATGATTCTGGCTGGTCTTCATCGCTACCAAACTTCCCATGACACCACAGGGATATTTCTTGGGCAGGATTAGAATAATATTCATACATGCTAGTCATGTCTTCTTCATCCAAGATGCTAGTTTTACTGCCTCCTCTTCCTCGGTAAAAACCAAGTTCAAATTCCCTGCTCTCAGGTAGGTTGTCATCAAACGTTTCATACATTTTATCTCGCAATTCTTCTGGTGTGTGGAATGTGCAGTCTGTCCTAAACTTCTTGGTCACATACTCACTCTTTTTTCGTGGGTTGATAATCTTGAAAACATATGTGCGTTTGGCAGTAGATCCCTCACCAGTGTTAGCAGGCACTGGGTCAGTGGAAACCCCTTCAGTACCAACTGTGCCAGTAGATCTAACTCTCTGAGTAATAGTTTCAGTTGTTGGATGAAAGTTATAACTGCTATACTGGTACCCATACAAATTCTGTCGGGGAGTTGCTTGATAACTAGTACTGTAGTCATAGTTCCAGGCCATGCCACAAGCCAGGCTAGAGCACTAAGAGACTGCTGACTGGACCGCTACCTATAGCTAC